>CM039679.1:52227486-52257486 GCA_022537955.1 Schmidtea mediterranea | reverse complement strand
TATTTCATTTTTTCTAAAATTTTACTATGATGTACTAATTATAACGTTGGTCATACTACGGTGTTACTTATGGGGAATATTTGTCTGTCTTGGCAATTTTGGGGGTCTGCTTTTTTCTTAATCTAACGATTTTATTATTGAGGGAAGTGTTAAACTACTTACTCGATGGTGGTTGCCTCAAAAATACGCTAGTAAATGTAGTAACCGCGAGTGATTTTTATTGTAAGTGTTGGGCCAGCACACAAATAGCCTTGAGAATTGTTTAAATGCATCTGTAATGCAACACGAAAACCTAGCACCAAGATAACTTAAAATATAATATACAACACCAATTAAACATTTTAAAATCTAAGAGAATATAAATAAATATAAAATCAAAAATATAAAAAGTAAGATAAAATAAATACAAAATGCATCAAGAACCGCACGAAATTTACATAAAAAATAACATAATAACAAGAAAATTCGACCGTAAAATGACCATTTATATAAAATTAAAAATTAATGAATTAAATGAATAAAAATAAAATATTTTTGGATGAATAAATTTAATTAAAAATGTTAAAAATAAATTACCAATTTAAATTAAGAAATAAATAAAAATTTAATTTAGATAACATAAATAATTTCAAAGTCGAATTTTGTTTAATCGCAATAAAACTAACACGCAAGGTTAAGGCCAAATTATAGGTATATATACTGATATGATTTGACAAATATCTAATCTTAATTTTCAGCATTGATTTTAAATCGTATTTTGACACTGGTTGTCAACAATTTTACTTTGAATTAGTATATTTATGAATTTTTATGGATTTATTCGATTTATTTAGGAAGTTTAATTCAATGGCTTTTTAATTTGGATGGATTTATGAATTTTTATGGATGTATCCGATTTATTTAGGAAGTTTAATTCAATGGCTTTTTAATTTAGATGGATGTCTTTATGAATTTTAATGGATGTGTCCGGTAAATTAATTTTGGTTTTAATAAATTATTATAATGATTAAATTTTTATTTTCTAATTGTCGAAATTTTTCCGGCCCACAGCCAAAGACACATCACAAGTTAATAAAATCATATACAGTATTCAGATTCGTGTAAGTGCGTGGAATACCGCCGATGATCTGTGCCCGTGAAGACCCGGCGTGCAGAACGTAGGGATCGGAACGTCAATATTATCCGTACATAGGGGAAATTGGAGGGTAAATGAGTAGCTCTTTGGCTGCTCCTTCATCATCCGTTTCCTGTAAAATTGACATAAATTTTTAACAACAATCGTCTCAAAATCTCTAACACCGAGTAGTCCAGTGGGCACTCATTAAATATAATATGAACATAAATAGATCTTAAGGACAAAAAAAGGGAATGGGTAGCGGGGAAAATTGTGAAATCGTTGCAACAGTTAAAATGAATAGCCATCGGAAAAAGATTAATCCGAACGACCAAAATCATGAAAAATAATGTTTTTAAATAAGAATTAAATAAATTAATTTGATTTGAGGCGGAAAATATGGGCGGGACGCAACTCAAATTTTCGGAATTAATTCAAATACTTAACAAAAATAGTAACGTAAAAATGGAACGTGTAAAATAAGGGCGGAACGCTGCTAAAATTTTCGAATTTACAAAAATACTTTATTAAAAACCGAAAAATACAGATGGATTACGGCTAATGTTGTATACCAATAAAAAAAATTTTAACGCTGAGGAATAAGGACGGATCCCTACAATATCTTAATAATAATAACGATAATGATAAGAGTAACGGTAATTATAATAATAACAATAATAATAATAATAATAATAATAATAATAATAATAATAATAATAATAATAATAATAATAATAATAATAATAATAATAATAATAATAATAATAATAATAATAATAATAATCATGGTATTAGTAGTAATGATGATAATAGTTATGATAATAATAATAGTAGTAATAATCATAGTATAATAACAATAAATATAATGGCATTTATAGTAATAAAAATAATAATAAAGGTAATAGTAGTAACAATTAAGAAAGGTAATATATATAATAGTAACAATGATGATGCTAGTAATAATAATAGTGAACATTCTGGTTATAATAGGGATAAGAGTAAGAGAGCTAGTGTGTGAATATTTAACATAACAAAGGGTGTACAGGCCAAAGAATAACCATCAACACGGACGACGATAAGAAGGACTATGGGAATGGACCTAACAATGAATGATATGAGAGTATAGGTTAACATTTGACAGAGATAGGAGAATAATGGGACCTAAAAATCAAAAGCGAGCACAGGTCTTCTATCGACAGCTCGTTGGACCCAGAGATCGTTCGGTCAATTATAGCATTAGCAATAACGCTCACTTTTTGCAGACGATCTACCCACTCGAACACAGTTCCAACGTTTCTTAGCAACGGGTGCCGAATGGTAAGCGAAGAATATTTGTATGGGGTTGTCTGGGTAACAACCATATAGTTTCAAAATATCAAAACCCAGAAACCCACCATAAGTATGAGATTCAGTATAGTGACCTGGCAAAGTATTGTCATCAATTTAATTGTGAGATCAATATCGTTGCAGGAGATAAAAAATGTGTAGTAACCACATATATAATATAAATTGCCTCTCTTTCATGAATTAACTATTAATCTTTTTACAGCAGATATTTCATAACTTTTATATAAAGAATGTATTTTCTTAAAAATTTCTATTTTTTAATAAATCTTGCCCATTACATATATTTATTCACAAACAGACACTTTTTCTATATCTGATTAATTTTCTACCCAACACAGTTTGTCCTAGCGGCTTATACTAATAAAGTTGATTTACAAAAATTATAGAGTGAGTTTGTGACATACTAATATATAAAATTATACAGTGTGTGTGTTTGACGTATTTATTTAATAATTATATATAAAATGTCCTGTAGGCAACATAAAGTTTTACGAGGATGTGTGTCGGTGAACTATTTATTAATTAAATAAAAATATAAAGAATGTGCTGTAAATGTGAAAAGATTAAAGAGTTGCATTATGGGGAAAATAATAAGCAATGAAGTAGTCCAGACAATCAAGGCAGTACACATTAATTATAATGATATGTTAGTAATAAAATAATATAAGCTCTTGCTGTGAAGTAATAATTATATTTTTGTAAAAGGTTTCGATTATTAAATAATCAAAAAGAAACTGAAGAGAATTATGTATTAATCGAAACATTTTTCAAAAATATAAATATTATTTCGCAGCAAGGCTTATTTTGTTATTCACTTATCTGATATATTAACTTATGTTGTTAGCAAGGAATCATCGTTTTATAATTATACTATTAATTATAATGGTTAACATAAATCTTAAATTGTTTTTTCCAAACACCAAGAAATACAGTCTTCCATTATTCGAAGTTGTCTTTGAATTTACTCATTCAATTGATGCAGAGTGATATCCATTGGGTGTAAATTCTTTATTTCATTCATAATTGATGTAAATGAATGTATTCGATTGTAATCAAGTTATTATGTTGCGATCAGTATTCATTTATGATTGAACACGAGGAGCTAGATCGAGTGACTAATTCCTATCTACAATTTATAAAACACAATATTTTGTCACAACATTAATTCATCAATAAAAAGTGAGATAAACATCTGATGCAAGTAAAGATCCAATTTAAAAGGCAGATAATTAAAATAAAATGATTAAAATCTTAAAAAATTAAGAGAAAATAAATTGTAAAATTTATTTGTAAAATACTTCAAGGATTTCAACTATATACAATCGCACCATACAGAATACCAATAGCAATGACGTTCGCAGGTTTTACTACAACATCGGCGGTAACAAAACCAGGGTCTAACCCTACGCCATTTTTTAATGCCTAAACAGAAAATAAATATTTCCGTAAACAGATATTTATAACTTACAGCTTGAACTAACAAAACCGTTTTCGAAGGAAATCGCGATTATCAAAAATAAAATAAGAAATTTCATAGTCTATAATAAATAAGAAACAAACATTTTGATTAATTTAAACAAAATATAAAATTACAACTTTTTGTATTTCCGAAATAGAAAATAAATTTTATCCCATTTCCATTACATTTATACTTTTTTATTGCTGAGAATCCCATTTACGGATTAATTAGCATAAATTGTTTACAAAATATACAAAATGAGATTTTATACTACTTTTCATTAATCTGGATTTTGTGTTTATTTGTTATTTATGAAATTGCATATATATTTGCAGCAAATTGAATTTGAAAAGAATGTTATTTTCAAATATCCAATGGAAAGGTTTTCACTGTAATTTATTTCACAAACATTGGCAGTCGGATAAAATCGTCAGTTTCAGCTTAACAAAATCACGCACAATATTAAAATTTGAAAATTGTAATTTTACGTTTTGCCAAATTAATCATAATTTGTAATCAAGAGCCAAAATTCTCTTTCAACAATCTTAAAAATATCCCAAAACTTAAAATCACTAGGAAAATTTTCCCAACTCAAAATTTCTCAAAACTTAAATTCAATAAATAATATTTCCAAACTCAAAATTTCCCAAATTTCCAAAATCTTTCATAAAATTTAAAAACTTGGAAAAATGTTATCAAATTTGATTGGTGAAAACAGTTAAATAAATAGAATTGTTTAACAAATAATTAATTATTTAACTAATTTTAATAAAATAAGTAAGAATTTCACTTAATATCATGTATTTATTTATAAACTAACATATTTTATTTAAATTTTGTTTTCTTTCCTTGATTGGCATTATTGAAAATGTCTGATCAAGGTTTCTTAGAGTAGTTGACAGAAACTACTTAGCTAGGGTAGCCAAATTTTCACCACTGCAAACCGAGAAAACGAATTTTAAAAATAAAAAATTAGACCATAACTTCAGCAGGTTAAGTAAACAATTAAAAAAATACCCTAAATTAATAACAAAATAAGGAACTTTAAAATAAAAATATTCGTTTCACATTTTAAAAACGAAAATCAAAAATAAATAAATTTTTTAACATAAAAAAAACATAAAATCCGGGACAATTCCGGAAAACCCGGGCGTCTGGCAACCCTATGTAAACACACTTGTCAGTTTAATATTCAAGGTCTAGTTGAATAGCCTTATCACAGCTATACCATTTATGCATTACATATCATAAATATTATGCGCAACAAAAGCAATGTGAGCAGCAAATGGAAGTACCTGAATGCAAAATTGAAATAGAAATCGATATACTAACAGATTTAAGAACTAGATTGATCGTAATTCTAAGCAAAATCATTGAAATAGAGCATTCTTGTTTTAGACCATGTTGTTAGGTTTTAATAAATGAAATAATAATATTCAGCATATATGATTCCACATGCTCGATAAAATAAGACACAATACTATCAACATATATTTGATTTTATCACAAATTATACACCAAAATTGTAAGCAAAATTATAACAGTGAGCAGCAATATGCGTTATGATAAACTAATGAGTCACTCTGAATATTTAACTTCCTACACTTTTTACAATAATCACTTTTAATAATTTGATCCTGCTCTGACTTTAGCTAATAAATACTACTTTATAATTTCCGTAATTTTCTATTTTAATAAATCTCTTTCTACACAATACCCTATTCTCAGGGTTTATTTTATCAGTACCCGAGGTGAAATGCCAATTATTTCTAAGTTGAAGTCATTTATTATAGTTTGAATATCCCCATTGATTAATGGTGTTTTCACTAAGTCATATCCGTTTGACAATCTTAAACTCGACTTTTTCATTTTTTCGATGACGACGGAAATAATTTATTGTTTTATCGTGCGTCTTCCTTGTGAAAATATTTCCCCGTTTTCTCAGTACTCATGTCATAATGATAATGGGCCTTTCAGTTTTGTTTTAATTAGTTTCCTTGTTTACTCAAATCGGAATTTTCTTAATTAAAGAATTTTTTAATTAACGGTTTTATGTTTTTGTACATTACTTTGAGTATTGACATAAAGGCCCGCTAAACCACCGACCGACTGGGACAAAGACATATACACCCTGGTTGGCAAATTTTTTTCAAAGTTTAAAAGTGCAAAATTTTAAAGGACAAATACATTGACTTATTCAAGATTTTGGATGTGTCATTGTAATTTTCAAGGTCATTTGAACAAAGACTATTACTCATGGAAAAATTCAAGGTCATTCAAAATTTCTCAAGTTTATATTTTTTAAGATAAAGTATATATATTTTAAGGTCGAGGTCATATTTTTAGAGGTCAAGGGTCGCAATTAAAAAAAATGAGATACGCTGTTTGAGAGAATGTATCTTTTAACAGTATATATATTTCCGAATTGGTTTGTGATAAACTCGATGCAGGAACTCATTTGACTGAATCTCTAAGAAATTCTAATTTGTAATATTTATGTTTGAAATGGTCTCGGTTGAAATTTATCAGTTGTTTTGAATTTCAATTGTTTTACTAAAATGATATGAGAAAATTAATTTTAGTGAAATTATAAAAATTTACCGTTTCCTCATTGTAAATTTTTTTTATAATAAGAACATTTCCACAAAAGGTTCCGAATTGCGTTTTTGAAATACTTATTATTTCAACAACAGAAATTTTCATAGAATAATCAAAAATAACATCAAAAAATAAAATGAAATGTCGGTCAAATGTCAGAATTGAGTTCTTGGGAATGTTTAAATTATTCAGCAACCTTTAAATTAAGAAAATCCATGAAAAAGTAACAAAAATTACTTTAATTCATAAGATTAGTGTAATAATATATTTTATTTTTATTCGTTTTTTTTTCATTAAAATAAAATAACAATCTTTGCACAAAAATATTATTATAAATCTAAAAATTAAAATTTATATTTTTATAAAATTGTTTATAGTTATTATAGACGTTGGTGTTGGATAGCAGACCTGACATTGAAAATTACTAATAATGATTGATGATAATTAGGCCATATAAATTAAAAAAGAAAATTTGGTGAAAACTACAATAGTGCGTAAAAAAGGTGCTAGAGATTTGATCAAATTTACCATCTTTACCACCTCATCTAACACCTCTTTTAAATTCTCTGCCATATATTTTGTGGCCAAAGCTTGACGATGAATGATGCAGTGAATAGATTCACATTGCGGTGCCATTTCTTTAATTTAAGTTACCACTCCTGATGATTTTCCCATCATTTCATGAGCACCGTCGGTTCAAACTCCAACACATTTAAGCTAATGGTTTGTATTATAATATTTCTTCTTGTATTTCATTGTTGAAATCAAACCGAACATATATGAGTAGTTGCGCCGAATTGGAAATACCGTTACTTAATTAATTTAAAGATGATTGAAATACAAAACATAATTTTTAGTAGAACTCAGACACAATGGATAAGAACCCAAAGGTTATCTTCGCACTTGGAAAAAAATCGGATGTTTCAAAATCTTGAATGTCTGTATTGACTTCTGTATTTGCTCGAACGATTGCAAAAGCGTCTTCAAAGTGACAAGCATTAATTTTGTATATTCAGAGTGAAGATAATGTCATGTTGAAAATTCTTTCTTCTTTAAAAATATTACCACTGGTTTTAGTGTAATGGAAGAAACAATGTTGTTGAACCTTACCGTAAAAGATCAATATATTGCATATAAGAGCATGCCTTGTTGCGAAAACAAAGACGAATAAAATGTGGAAACATGTTTGTCACTGATTGTAGAAACAATGAAGCTATTTGCTTTGAGATTTTTGAAACTCTGGTAAATTCAATCATGCCACGTCTCACAGACACTGAATTTGCATCTTTCGAATCACAGCAATTCCTTGGCAGTCCTGATGTTATCAGGGACAGTGACCTTAAAGAGTGTTATTCATTGGTGATTGCCGATTTATTATTACCTGATTGTGTTAGTACCTACAGAGGAGCTGCTAATAAACGACTTCCAAGTGATTTAGTAAGAGATATTCTTCGCATTTAATGCTTGTTCCATAATGGAATGTGCTTTCAATTGTCACTTCTAGATTAATTGCTGCCAAGCCACACTCAGCTGATGTGGATTACTTGATAAGTTCATACAATGTGGTTAAAACTACTGATCGTGCGTCACTAAATGCTGACACTATTAGAGATTACTTTTAAGTTCGCTTGAACATGCCAGTTCTTGCTAAATGGAATCCAAGACTCGCAGTTTTAAAATGGATGCAGGATAAGTAACGACAACCTGATCAATGTGATATGAAAGCTGAGGAACAACCATATTTCAATAACTCTTGAAGTTTACACTGTTCCGTTCTTCTGATAACTCACATGCATGGTTGGATGTGTGGCTTAAATTGGCTATGTGATTCCATGTATATTATACATTGTATAAATCTGTTATTCATAATGATATCACCGTTACTGTTTCAGTTCAGTTTTTATTTTTTCAGTCTAGAATTTCAAACAAATGACCACAAGGTACAATTATTATCGTTCGTTTGAATTTAAAGTTTGTTATCAAAATCTCAGTAAAAGCAAAACATCGCTTTTTCTAATCATAGTCTTTTTGAATAAATTTGTTGAAGTTAAAGTACTGTTTCATTTAAAAACAGCTTCGAACTCAATCATTTATAGAAGACTATCTTTTGCAAACCGAAATTGATATTGTTCAAGAAAAATCAGTGTTTCGTCCACTAACTTAGAAATATGAGGTAACATAAGGTTAACTCTAGTCATAAAGTCGTGACCCGTTGTTGCACCAATCTTGTTTGAAGGACATCTAAAGTTACTAAAATAATTTCAATAAAATACTTTACAGTTGTTATAAATTCCAACATTGTAATACAAAAGAGTGTGCAGTAACATTTTTGCGTTATTTCCGGTCTGGCGCATTATATTGACAACTGAGATGTCGATATGTATTGTAAAAATATATTTTTCAAAAAGATGTTTCTTAATTTATTTTAATTTTATATAAAAAATAGAAAACAAAATTTATATATTTCCTGTATTATGTAATATCATTTACAATTATTTAAATTTGTTGAAATAACTTTAATATTAAAGTATAAAATACATTTTAATAAAAATGGTAAGAAGCTATAGTTATGGTTCAATCTTTTCCTCTAATTTTGACAGTTTTTATGATTTTCTATTTGAATTTTTGTGGAAGGTCTCTATCGCTTTTTACTGTGCTCCGTCCTTCACCTTAATCAGTTGATTTATGTCTTCCCTGAACTGTAAGAAGGGAAACTTTAGTAAATAATGAATTTTATTTTAATAAATTTTAGTTTTAAATTTATTTGACTTACATTTAATTCAAAAATAAATCCATTGACATAAATTGATATATATTCATAAAAATTTACAGAGAATTAATAAATAATACCGTCAACTCTTTCTTATATGAACATACCTTTATATGAAAATCTTCAAATTATGAAGATTTATCAATTTCTATAATATTAATTTGAGAAATAAATATATTTAATACGAGAAAAATTAATTTTTATTTATGAACAAGCAAAATCTGTTTTATTGACAACAAAAATATTAAAAAAATTAGTGACGCACGATTAATCTGGCAGTGACAGTGGAAAGCACATTCCATTCTGGAACCACCATTAAACGCGAAGAATATCTCTTACTAAATCACTTTGACATCGTTTATTAGCAGCTCCTCTGTAAGTATTAACACAATCAGGTAATAATAAATCCGCAATCACCAATGAATGACACTCTTTAAGGTCACTGTCCCTGATAACATCAGGACTGCCAAGGAATTGCTGTGGTTTGAGAGATGCAAATTCAGTGTCTGTGAGACGTGGCATGATTGCATTTACATATCCAATTTTAACTTGTGAACGAGGTTCGTCAAATCCTAAGAATATAGTATCCTCTTTTCCCAGAGAATCAAATATTTTTACCATGACGTGTTTGTTATTAGTCTGTAATTTATCAACGCTTCATAAGCTCGAAGTGAAACAGCTTTACTATTCTAAACCCTTTCTTTGAGTATGAGGTGGTCGAGAAGAACAATATAGTGTAGCAGTGTCTGATGATAATTCGGATTTACATATGCCAAGCTTCCAACTTACGGTCTATGAATTTTTGAACTCAAATGATGTTTAATCACCTCACGCCTAGGAACAGTAGCTTGATCAGTTGCAATAGCTGGTAGACGTGTTGTTTTGTGCTTTGAAACTATGTAGGGATTTGACAAGCAATCTCTTCGGCGAATACGAAAGTGAGTTGCACCTTTTAGTTGAAATTTTTCAAAGCAATCTTCTATATTCAAACGTGAATATTTATAAACTGCAGATTCTACAAAATCTACCTGAAATTCCTTTTCAGTGTCAATAAAGCCATCACTATACATAGCCTCAGGTTGAATAGGTTCTGCTGTAACATATGATATTGGATCATCTTTTTGACATTCTTTTGTGATCATTAGAATGGTGAGGTAGTAATTATTTCTTTCAACGGAGAAAATATCAAAATGGTCATGAGACAAATGTTGTCAAAAGGAGACGATTCAACTGAAATATCATTATTAAAGGCGATTACTTCTTTATATTGAAAAGGTCAAAATCAGAAACAATCAGCATTTTGACTCATGTAGGATACAGTGATTTATTAAAGTATGGAATTAGAGAATAACTCAAAGAATTCTTTAGTAGAAATGCAAGACTGGATCAAACTATAAGGGTTTTTGTTGTGAGAAAGTGCATGGAGCCAAACGCACGCAATGGGACTCATCAATTTATCATAAAGTGTATTGTTGCTTGCTGTAGTTAGTTTGGTGTATAATTTGTGACAAATTCAATTATACTTTGGGACTATTGTGTCAGTAGGTAGTAATGTGCTTTCCAGATACTTTGGTTTTGGTAAAAGTTAAGGGTACGCCATCGTATTTTAAAATGTTTCCGAATTCCTCCTCTTTTTTTAATTTAGTTTGGTCGTAATTCCTTTGGTTGTAATTCCTTTGTTTGTCAACACATCCATTTCAGTTATGTGGGCATACAGATGGAATGTTGACTATGTGGGGATTTGACAAGCAATCTCTACAGCGAATACGAAAGTGAGTTGCACCTCATCGTTTTATAATTATACTATTAATTATAATTGTTAACATATATCTTAAATTGTTTTTTCCAAACACCAAGAAATACAGTCTTCCATTATTCGAAGTTGTCTTTAAATTTACTGATTCAATTGATATAGGTGATATCCATGGTGTTTAAATTCTTTATTTCTTTCATAATTGATGTAAAATAACATGATTAAAATCTTAAAAAAATAAGAGAAAATAAATTGTAAAATTTATTTGTAAAATACTTCAAGGATTTAACTATAAACATCGACAAAATTTAAAAATCCAATAGCAGCTTTCAATGCATTTATGACTACAACATTGGTAGTTACAATAGAAAGGTTTAACCTTATCACCACCTTTAGTGCCTAAACAGAAAATAAATATTTCCGTAAACAAATAATTATAAGTTACAGCTTGAACTAACAAAACCGTTTTCGAAGAAAACCGCGATTATCAAAAATAAAATAAGAAATTTCATAATCTATAATAAATAAGAATCAAACATTTTGATTAATTAAAAAAAAATAAAATTACAACTTTTTAGTATTTCCGAAACACAAAATATATTTTCTCCCATTTCCATTACATTTATACTATTTTATTGTTGAGAATCCCATTTACGGATTAATTAGCATAAATTGTTTACAAAATAGACAAAATAAAATTTTATACTCTTTTTTATTAATCTGGATTTTGTGTTTATTTGTTGTTTTATGAAATTGCATATATATTTGCAGCAAATCGAATTTGAAGAGAATGTTTTTTTCAAATATCCAATGGAAAGGTTTTCACTGTGATTTATTTCACAAACATCGGCAGTCGGATAAAATCGTCACTTTCAGCCTAATATTGGGCCAGAACACAAATGGCCTTGAGAATTGTTTAAATGCATCAGTAACACAGCACAAAAACCCAGCATCAAGATAACTTAAAATACAATATACAACATCAACTAAACACTTTAAAATATGAGAGAACATAAATAAATATAAAATCAAAAGACATAAAAGTAAAATAAAATAAATATGCATCAAATGCATCAAGAACCGCACGAAATTTACATAAAAATAACAAAATAACAAGAAAATTTGACCATAAAATGACCATTTATATAAAAGTAAAAATTAATGAATTAAATGAATAAAAATAAAATATTTTTGGCTGAATAAATTTAATTAAAAATGTTAAATATAAATTACCAATTTAAATTAAGAAAATAATAAAAAAATTTCAAGATACTTTGATTTTTGAGAAAAGTTAAGGGTACCCCCATCGTATTTTCAAAATGTTTCTGAATTTCCCCTTCTTTTTTTTAAAAAATTAGTTTTGTTGTGATTCCTTTAGTTGTAATATCTTTGTTTGTCAACACATCCATCTCAGTTATATGGGCATACAGATGGAATGTTGACGGCAGTTGATACCAATATTCTGTCATGATTGCCCGATATAGTTCTCCAATCGTCCAAATAAGGATTTGAGCTAACTTCTTTATAAGAAAGATTATTTTAAAACTACAATAAAACAATCAAAATATATCAAAAGATAAATTTGACATTTTAAATTATAAATTAAATAAGTTACTAAATTCTATGTCATCAATAACTGATTTAATATCATTAATGATATTTTCAACAAAGAACTCGTAATCGATTGATTTTTGAACTAAGAATAACTACTTTACTACTGTTAAATATATTAAAACACAAATTTTTATACTTTACTAGATCTTAATGATATAAATATTTATGATTATAGAGATAATGCTGCAAATTAGTATTTCATTCGATCGAATTTGTAAATCAATAATTTTATATTATGAATCATTTATTGAGAGTTTACAACCAATAATTATAAATTTTAATTACTTGAAGGTATATTACAAAAAAATAATCAAGTATATCAAAATAATAAGAAAACATTTTAGTTAACAATATCAATGTAAAACATCACTAAGTACTTTGTTCAAAGTAATAAAAATATTGTAACAGCTTAATAAAATATTACAATGAATTTCATCAAATTACAACCGGTTATTAAAATTATATTTTTATGTATTATTTTACAAATTAATAAAATAATACAACAATGTTTATCGAATTGCATCAAAATAATAAAATATTTAAGTAAACTACATCAAAATAAAAATGTTTTATTTAAATTGTTACAATGCAATAAAATATTTTAACATCTTAATAAAATATTGCACGAAAGTAATGAAACATTACAGCATATTTTATTGAATTTCAACAGATAATAAAATATTTTAGTTAATTACAACAAAGGTAATACATTTTTTAGGTAAGTTGTTACAAAATAATAAAATATTGCAGTAAATAATCGAATATTGATTGGAAAGATATGAAATTCTGCTAAACTTATGAGTGATACATTTTTGTATGAAATATTTGGTCTATAAATAAAATAATTGCAATATGTATTAAATTGACAAAATATTTAAGAATTTGTAGGTTGAGTGGTTGTGGATCTCGATGATTTAAGTTTTGGCATCATCTGTTAAACTTCTAGAGATTTTATGTTAAATATTGATTTATTGAAATGTTAATCTTAGAATTTTTCTTCTTGAGCAAATATTTTGCATTTTAAGTTAACCTTTAAATATCTGTAGGCGGGCAAGTAGCTACCGGTACGTGAATTACTGTACTATATAAAACAAAAATCTATTAAAAATCTTTTTTGCGTAAAAAAACATGCCTTTGCATTTCAATATTTTACAATTTCTTATCAATTGTGTCTGAGTTCTACTAAAAATTGTGTTTTGTGTTTCAATTATCTTTAAATTAATTAAATAACGACATATATGTTCGGTTTGATTTCAACAATGAAATACAAGAATAAATATTATTCTGCAAAAAATTAACTGCTCTGAACCAAATATTTAAAATAATTAATGCTTATTTCATTGAAATGCACATACGTTGGCTCAAATGTGTTGGAGTTTGTACCGACGGTGCTCATGTGATGACGGGAAAATCATCACGGGTGGTAACTAAAAATTAAGAAATGGCACCACAATGTAAATCTATTCGCTGCATCATTCATCGTCAAGCTTTGGCCACAAAATATAATGCAGAGAATTTAAAAGAGGTGTTAGATGAGGTGGTAAAGATGGTAAATTTGATCAAATCTCGAGCGTCTAATTAGCGTTTTTTTTCAATTTTGTGTATTAAAATAAGAAGTACCCATGCCACATTTTTAGTTTACATTGAAGTATGGTGGCTGTCAAGTGGTAAAGTCTTCAGTCCATTGTTTGTGCTATGAAGTTTATATGTTTTTGACCAATTCAAAATATTTTAACGGAGATATATTCATTGATGAGCAATGGTTGTGTAGACTAGCATACCTTTCAGACTATTTATCAAGGTTGAATGATCTAAATTTAAGTTTGCAAGGAGTTAACAACTCTTTATTTGCCTTGTATAAAAAGTAAAAGTAACTTATATAAAAGAAAATTGCAACTCATGCAACAGCAAATTGAAAAGTAAAAATTTACCATGCTTTCTTCTCTCTAACTTTGTCGAAGAAAATAATTTGTCATTAAGAGACGACGCGATGAGTGACATCAAAAAACATCTAATATCAACTTTTGAATATTTTCAAATTTATTTTCCTGAAGATGTCTCAGCTCAAAATTGGATTCGAAATCCTTTCGCATTAACAATGTAGGTTCCAGACGATGTGATGGCAAAATAGTCTTTTTTAGACATTATCAGTGAAAATGAATTGATATTAGGCTTTCAGGGCTTCATTTTATTCAATATTTGGCTATCCATTTGTAAAGAATACCCAAACGTTGGTTGCCGTTGGTGACCGCATAATTTTGTGAAACGAGATTTTCTGCAATGATTGCGATGAATATCAATTAAAGAACTTTACTGGACATTGAATCGGATCTTCGCCTTAAACTGACAAAAATTGAGCCCAATATTTCTTTTTTAGTTAATAATAAACAGGTCCAACCTTCTCACTAACTATTTTAAGGTCATAATTATATTTTATTTATATGTTTAGCAGTAAATATATTTATCCCAAGTTACATGTCTTTATTACAAATCTCCATTGCATTTTATACCACATTACAAAAATTAGGTTTACCGATACATCATCAGATTGTTTACAACGTACAAGTACGGTACTATGAAAAGGTTGAGAACCTCCGATCTAGATATTTATTCAGTTTTAAAGTTTGTATTCATTATTTATTATGTATTATGTCAGTGAGTTAAACATAAATTTACATAAAATTCCTTCCTTCCTATAATTATTAGCTGTTATTCCTTCGAACAAATTACATACTCACAGAGATAAGTATATATTTATCTATTATACAAAGTTATTGATTTTTTTATAAACTTAAAGCATTAACTGAAGAACATACAATTTTGCTGAGATAACTCAACCTTTATTACGTTTATATATAAAAATTATATAACAATATAAATTTTAATTTTTAGATTTATAATAATATTTTTATGCAAAGATTGTTATTTTGTTTTAATGAAAATAAAAATACGAATAAAAATAAAATATATTATTACACTAAAACTATGAATTAAAGTAATTTTTGTTATTTTTTTCTTGAATTTTCTTAAATTAAAGGTTGCTGAATAAATTAAACATTTCCAAGAACTCATTTCTGACATTTGACCGACATTTCATTTTATTTTTTGATGTTATTTTTGATTATACTATGAAATTTCTGTTGTTGAAAAAATCAGAATTTCAAAAACGCAATTCGGAACCTTTTATGGAAATGTTGTTATTATAAAAAATATTTACAACGAGGAAAAGGTCAATTTTTATAATTTCACTAAAATTAATTTTCTCATCTGATTTTAGTAAAACAATTGAAATTCAAAACAACTGATAAATTTTACCCGAGACCATTTCAAACAATTATTACAAATTAGAATTTCTTAGAGATTCAGTCAAATGAGTTCCCGCATCGAGTTAATCAAAGAGCGATTTCGGAAAAATAATATATACTGTAGAAAGATACATTCTCTCAAACAGCGTTTCTCAACTTTTTTTTAATTGCGACCCTTGACCTTAAAAAATATGACCTTGACCTTAAAAAAATATTAACTTTATCTTAAAAAATATAAACTTGAAAAATTTCGAATGACCTTGAATTTTTTCATGAGTCATAGTCTTTGTTCAAATGACCTTGAAAATTACTATGAATCATCCAAAATCTTGAAAAAGTCAATATATTTTGTGTTTCGGAAATACTAAAAAGTTTTGATTAATTTTTTTAAAAATTAATCAAAATGTTTGTATTTTATTTATTAGAGATTATGAAATTTCTTATTTTATTTTTGATGTTCGCGATTTTCTTCAAAAACGGTTTTGTTAGTTCAAGCTGTAACTTATAAATATCTGTTTACGGAAATATTTATTTTCTGTTTAGGCAGTAAAAAAGGTGTTATGATTAGAGATCACTTTGATTGTTGGTTCTATTGTTGTAGTAAATCCTGCGATCAACCCTGCACATTTAGGGCTAGAGATTGAAAATGTTCATATTTAAATCCTTGATGTATTTTACAAATAAATTTTACAAATTATTTTCTGTTAATTTTTTAAGATTTTAATCATGTTATTTTACATCAATTATGAAATGAGGATAAATTAATTTAAACCCAAATGGATATCACCTATTATCAATTGAATGAGTTAAACTTTAAAGATCGACACTTCGATAATGTGAAGACGATTAGTTGTCTACTAGTGTTTGGAAAAAAAACAATATTAAGATCGTGTGTAACCATACATCTTTAATAGTTATAAAATAATGACACCACAATCGATATTCTCTTATTCTCTCTACACAACATTAGAGCTGTACATATATATCAGTCCTAACCTTGATCATAACCAAATATATAACAGTCGGCTCTTTTCCTCAATAATTATCTGTTATATTTTTGATCCAACTCATTTATTTTCGTATTTAACATTAATAATTTCTTCTTTCAGTTTTCTTTATTTTTTGAGATTATTTTATAATCGGAATACCTTTTCACCATAAAAAATATAATTTATTACTTCACAGCAACGAGGCTAGTATATATATCCTTTATTTACCTTATACCACCTGATCATTATAATTAATGCTGTACTGCCTTTGACATTGTCTGGACTCTACTGTCTACAATTGGCTATTTATGGTTCCCCAATACATGTGCCACACTTCTACTTTACTTCTTCTTTTCATTTTCTTTTTACTCAGCACTATTCTTAACTTCTATAATCTAAATAATGAATAAATTAGCTTCAACGCCGTCACCAGCACATCACTCGTTAAAACTTTATGTTGCCTCCATGGTGACAGTTAGTTCAGCAATTATGTTATATAGTCATAAATAAATACGTGTCTTACAACACAACACACTGTTCTTATTTTCAGTATCCGATATAATTTTTTGTTAAATAACTTTAATTAGTATAGACCGCCTAGGACCAAAATCTGTGTGGGTAGAGGAAATCAAAGTAAACGAGTCGAGTATAGAACAAGTCGGCGATGTTTAGTTGACATAGAAGTATATGTAATGAATAAGATTGTTATATAGAGAAGAGTACGAAGATCAAATTCTTTAAGAAACAATGGCAGTGTAATTATTTTTAAAAAGTTTATATGAAATTATCTGCTAGTGTTAATAAATGATTAAACTATCCTAATATAATTCATGAAAGAGAGGCAATATATACTATATATGTGGTTACTACACATTTTTTTGTCTCCTGCAACGATATTGATCTTTCAATTAAATTTTGATCGATAATACTTTTCCCACGTCACTATTACTTGAAAAGGCTTTATAAATTCTTAATTTTAAGATAAATTTAACAACTATTTGATCAATACCAGCGTAAATTATCAGCATTTCTACAGTAAAAAAGCATATTATTATAAGGAGTTTCTATATATTTGTATTTATCTCAGTGTATTTGTATTTTCTTTTCTTTATTCTCGTATCGGTATCAATTTGACTTTTAATATAAGAGACGTTTTGAGTTTTACAGCTCAATTAACATTTGTTATTTACTTTTTTAATGGGAAATAAAACCTATTTTCTCTGCTTAGATAATAAACGGGTTAGAGCTAAAAAACTGCATAATAGATTTACTTTAAGTGAAAAATAAGTAAAATAATCACTTAGTTGTGTCTTGTTACATTGATTATATTAAGAAAAAAAAAAACAGCTGATCTAAAATAATAATCCATATGAAAAGTTATTATTATTCTTGATTTTAGTAGGAAAATTCACAGAAACATTATACTAATATGTTATTTATCATTTTAATTAGCACATTTAATTTTCACCTGTGAAGAGACTGACACCAAATTATTGAGTTATTATATACACGCATAAGTACGTAGTAGTGAGCTCACGATGACTCATCATTTTGTACTCCTGTATGCTCGATGCAGTGCATCATTAAATAAGATCCACTTAAAATCTTTAGTGCCCCAAACAGTGTGTGTGTGCGAGGAACTATTTAATCAGAAACCTATTGGAAATTTTTTACAAAGAATACATGTATTTTCAATAAATTTTTTCAAAACTTTTTTCCTTAGTCCAAATCCGTCATCAAAACTTTTTTATGATTCATACTTTTTAAAAAAGTTTTCCTGAGTCCAAATACACCCCCCTAGCACAAAATTTTTTACTTAATTTTTAGGAAAAACGCAAATTTTTCTATCACTCCATTTATATATGTGTCCAAGAGTGGACACATATATTCTCATATGCAAACTTTTATTTCTATAGCTAAAACTTTGAAAATTCAAATATTTATTGTTTATTATTATTATTAGATGCACTTATTTTTTTATTTGTATACTTTTGAATGACGTTGACCTACATTTGAATCTCCTTGAAAAAATTTGATGAGTCATCCAATGACCTTGAATGTGTCATGGTTCCTTTATTTATGTCTATTAGAATAAATTTTTGCTACTTGGTACTAGAAAAATTTATTCTCTGCGTGTGTAGAGGGGCGATGGTGCCGGTAGTGTGCTGGATGTGTCACATCCTACTACTATATATTGTGTTATTTAGGACCATTTAATTGCAGCTTGTGTCTTTAAAACTTTTTGAAAATTCAAATATTATTGTTATTATTATTATTTGTATTATTACGAATATTATAATTCTCACAAAATAACTATTATTTTATTATTACTAATATTTTTACTATTCGCAAATCTAATATTATATATTTTTTTAAAGTTTTTCGATGTTTAAAAGTACATATTTCTCAAGATCATTCAAAAATTTTTCAAGGTCATTCTAAATTTTTTCAAGGTCAATGAATTTTTAATCATTTAAAAATTATATTCTATCTACATACTTTTATAAGTAGTATATATTTTGTTAATAAGTTTTTTATTATTATTTTTATTAATATTATTATTTATTATTACTTTTTAGTAATTTAAACAGATAACTTCCAAATACAAAATTTAAATCTATTGTGTACGTCATATACTTTCCTGTATGTTTCGCTATAAGCATCATCTTCAAGGTACTCATAACCAACATAAAGTATTTATCGGCAATAAAAAATAGCAGAAGAACTAGAGAAAACTAACTTATAATTTAAACAAATTATTTTTTATTAATTTAATTTTGTAATAAATAAATATTTATAAAATCTATTTAAATCACTTTTAATTAATTTAAAATTTTCATTTATATTATAAATTTTTTAAAATTAATGTAATTTAAAATTTTCAATTATTTTCAAGGTCCAATGTTTGGAAAGTTCTGAGTGTATTTGTCAAACAGATGGTAGTGAATTGAGTTGTTGATCTAATAATATAGATTAACTGGATATAAAAAATTGAGCCTAAATATGTGTTAGTATTGCCGTACTCTGAATGTTTTTTTAAATTATAAAAGGAAGTTAAGTAAACAGATGGGAAATTAAGATTATAAGATCGTCTCTAATTCGTGTAAGGTACGCAATATATTTATTAATAAATCAAAAACTCCAGTTGGATTGTGTTCTGATCTCGTTTATCAATTTACATGTAATGCGTGTAATGCCACATACATTGGAGAGACTTCCCGTAATCTCTGTACTCAAGTTCTAGAGCATTGTCGATTGAAAGGTTTGACCAATATTAGTGAGCACAATAGAGGCTGTAAAAGTGAAATAGGAATGTCTGATTTTAGAATTTTGTTGAGAAGTTTTATTAATTATTCGGAACGCGTGATATTTGAAGCACTGCGGATAAGGTCATTGAATCTAAAGAATTATGTGCAAAATGATGTGACTACGAATGTTTTAAATGTTTTAAATAATATACCGTATGTGAAATCATGTTGTTTTTTAATATTAGTAAAATAATTGAAAATTTTAAATTATCTTAATATTTTAAAAATTATAATATAAATGAAAATTTTAAATTAATTAAAAGTGATTTGAATATATTTTATAAATATGTATTTATTACAAAATTAAATTAATAAAAATAATTTGTTTAAATTAAATGTTAATTCATAATATTTTTAGTTGATTTTGAGTACATGAAGATGATGCTATCGAAATTTATCGTACGAAAAGTTTTTTATTGACGTTATTTTTTAATTAAATCGTTGCCAAATTTATTTAATTATTTTATAAATATTATTATTTTTATTATTGTTTTTAAAAATATTATTATTTTTCAAGATCATTCAAAAATAGGTCAAGGTCATTTTAAAGTAGGTCAAGGTCATTGAAATTTTTTCAAGGTCATGGAATTTTTAATCACTTTTAAAATATAAACTATCTACTTACTTTTATAAGTTGTATATAATTTATTATTATTAATATTATTATTATTATATAATAGAAAACCAAGACATATACAAAAATATTTTTTTTATAAAGAGATAATTCTACTATAGTAATATTGTCGAACAGCTTTTTTTCAAAGCCACAGATTCAGGTTCCATATCTTTTGACAAATTGTTTTGTTCGATATCCCATAGGAACTAATCGATTACAGTAAATATCAATACTGAAGTATGATTGAATATCAAGTATGGAATTATTGATGCTGGCTTATCCATAATTCCATGTATATCGGGATAATAGAATTCCAGACGTTCTTTAATAACTTTAAAATAATCATCTACAAAATAGTTAATATTAATAGTAATAATAAATTACCATAATGTTTAATCTCATTCATAGCTTGAACTGCGCTCGGTACATCCATTATAATGATAAAAAATTGAAATGAGAATTACTTTTATACTAATTTAGACCAATGAGAAGTTCAACACACACACACTATTAGCTATAAACAATAAATATTAATTTATATAGATTTGAAAATGATTAAAGAAATTTTTATAATAATATTAGTTTGTAATATGGTCAACTCAATTGTTGTGACCGTTCAAGGTAAAGATCTTCAACAAGATGTGTATGTCCTGATACAGCAGTATTGATGGATATTTTGTATATGATAGATAGACCTAAGTATTTGAAAACTCCAGTCAAAAGATTATCTGAAAGAATGAGTAATTTAGAATTACGATTAGAACAACATATGAGACTTTAAAAAGAGCTAAAAACGAAATATATGATGATATTATATATCTAAATCAGACCATTAGAATTATCAAAAATGAATTAAGAAAATCAATATTAAATTTAATGAAAATCGTAAACCTAATGAAAGAATGATGAATCAAGTTCAATATAGTATAAACTTTTATTCTAATAAAACATTTGATCAGTTCAATCGTATAAAAAAATTACAACAACCGGTTAACAGAGAAGTTTATGTTAACAGTGCCAACAAATCATCATTACCATTTCCATTATATATTTTTACATATTTTCTTAACATTGCAACTTAAATGCAATTTAAATTTAATGTCCATGCATGATTCTGATTGTTTCAATGTAGTATAAATAAGCTTACACTTCCAAATATTTTTATAAAAGGCCAGAAACTAAATTTTTTATAACTTTGTTGAATGAGCGGGTCTCTAATAATAGAGAAGAAGATGATATTAATTAAAATATTAAATTCATGGTAAACCGTACCGAGAAAATCGTTGAAGATATCCCATTTGATTATGAAAAAATTCTCAGTTTGCCAACATTGGAGAGAAAGAATGCATTCTAATCAATATTTAGTTACATGTTCGATGAAAAGAATAAATATATGCGAATAATAGTAGGATTAATGTATATGAAAAATATGATATTAAAATCTTGATCCGACTATGAAAATTATTTCCAATGGTATAGAGATATATTACTTTATTTTATTATTAATTTTTTTATTATTTAGGCGTTAGAAACAAAAAATGGATCCGTGGGTAGAAACAAACGGTGAATGGTCAGCGATTATTCAAGTTGCCGCAGAAGCCAAACGTTCAGATATTTATATCGCAAATTGCAAATTTTTATTAAAACTATTAACTGGAGCATCGGTTTTATATTTATGTAATAAGGATTATCATAGATTTTAATAAATAAATAATTAAATAAATTTGGCAACAATTTAATTAAAAGATAACGCCAATAAAAAACTCGTCGTACGATATATTTCGATAGCATAGCTATCATCTTCAGATACTCCAAACCAACTAAAAATATTATGAATTAACATTTAATTTAAACAAATTATTTTTTATTAATTTAATTTTATAAATAAATATTTATAAAATATATTCAATTCACTTTTAATTAATTTAAAATTTTTTAAAATTTTCACTTATATTCTAATTTTTAAAAAATTAATGTAATTTAAAATTTTCAATTATTTTAATATTATTAAAAAAACAAACATGATTTAACATACCTAAACTATTTAAAAACATTCTAAACATTCGTAGTCACAGCACTTTGCACATTAATCTTTGGATCCAATGACCTTATCAGCAATGCGTCACATATCACGCGTTCCCAATAATTAATAAAACTTCTCAACAAAATTCTAAAATCAGACATTCCTATTTCACTTTTACAGCCTCTATTGTGCTCACTAATATTGGTCAAACCCTTCAATCGACAATGCTCTAGAACTCGAGTACAGAGATGACGGGAAGTCTCTCCAATGTATGTGGCATTACACGCATTACATGTAAATTGATAAACGAGATCAGAACACAATCCGACCGGAGTTTTTGATTTATTTTTCTTTGTTATATTTCTTTGCTATTAATAAAAAACTACATTTTTAAAGATTTATTGATTATTACATGTACATTCTTCATCACCATAATATTCTATCATAATATTTTCTATAAGATGGTCAATACAATTCCTTAATTCGTTAGGCTCAACTTCAGTAGGAGTTTCTTCATCGTTAATAATTTCAGTATCTTCATAATCTTCAGTATCATTAATAATTTCTCCATCATTAAAAATTTCTCCATCGTCACTCTGACATTCTGAATAACAACATGAATCTTCTTTACTCAATGGTTCAACTACAGTCAACATATCTCTAATTTTTACACCGGTTATTTCTTCGAGTTTATCAA
Organism: Schmidtea mediterranea; assembly: GCA_022537955.1. Classification (NCBI taxonomy): domain Eukaryota; kingdom Metazoa; phylum Platyhelminthes; order Tricladida; family Dugesiidae; genus Schmidtea; species Schmidtea mediterranea. The sequence goes on along the minus strand of CM039679.1, from coordinate 52,233,893 downwards.
ACAAAAAGTTTAATAAATATTCTAAACAAAAATTAATTAATTAATTATTTTATATTTTATATTTTACCTTTTTCAGACATCATTTTAACACTATTTTAAAACTAATTATAATTTTGTTTATAGAATAACAATGAAAACATTAATACATTTATTAAACACTAAACATTAAAATATTTGTGAAAGTTTAGCAGTAACAATTTTCCAGATTGGAGAAAGCAGATCATTTTGATCAGCTTTGTATCCTTGGATTGCTATTGTTAAATACCAGTTTTCCTGTTCTTTGAAACCTTATTCTGTAAATGCATCATTATATCTGGTATATTGACTCGTGAAGAAAGCATTTTCATTGCATTTTAAATTGGAATTGATCTTTTTGAACGTATTATCAATATCCTAGATATCTAACATTGAGAGAGTCCCAGCAAGAGATTGAAATTGAGTTTTATTGAGTTTGACTGGATTTGCCAATTGCATATTGATAGGCTCCTTTAAAAAATACATTTTATAGTTGTGGAACATCTGAACTGGTTGGACATTGATAGCACTGATTTTCTTTGTCATTTTTGATTTATAATATTTATAAGGTGGTGACGAGCTTGATGATGACCGGCTAATACAGAGGGCTCAACACGAACTCTTCTCACCAATAATTTTGCATCAACTAATTGAAGAATTGGTGCTGTGGTGGCACTTGTAAGTGATAATGCCGAATCAGATCTTTTCAATCTAATGTGTACATTACCACCTGGGAGTAAATATTTCGGTTGATCCATAAAATCGAGTTGTAATGATGAGCACATGGTAAATAATTTCGAACCTTTAATCCACTTTTTCCTATCATTATCACTACCATAACCCATAGGAGTTAAACATGTATTTTTAGTATCACTATTGTAATTTATAATAGTTTCTATTAGAGCTTTGTGAATATATGTACTGTTACCACCCTCAATCTTGATATTATTAAATCCGAGAACTGCATCTTTAAAAAGTGTATGAAACAAGAAAATGTTAGGTATTACATCACTAGGTTCACCCAACGGTTTTCTATCTTTATCTACAACTTTGATCTGAACAGTTAACAATGTATCATTCAAATCTAGATATTCAGTTTGGGAACCGTTAATGTAAAATTCAATATCGGTTCTACTATCCATAATAGAATTCATCGGGAATACCTCTTCAAAGGCTCCCATTTCAATTACTGCTTGGGGAGATGGTCTATCAAATAAACACAATTCAGATTTACCACAAATCATTTTTGAAATATAGTTCCATGTCCTTTCATTCGTTTGTTTATATATCTTTGTTTATGATGTCTTTTACGTTTTTGAGCTGGCGCTTCGGGTTTTTGAAACATACCCGGTAGAACTTTCCCTAACTCTGATAATGCATTTGATTTCAGCGATAGTAATATTTTCTGCTCATTCATTATCACATCTTTAGCAGTTTTCATACCAAAACTACCAAGGCGTTTAAGAATAGGAAGTGCAAATCTACCAATTGTTCTCAACCATCCTGATCCATACTGTTTACCAATAAAATACGGTAATTCACCACCACTTTGGCTACCACTATACATACTAATAATAACAATTATAGGATCGATGATGTTAGTATATATGAATATTTGCCTATGAAGTTTTATTATTTTTGGTTTGCGTACACCAAAAGCACTTGTCCTATATGTTTGCTTATCTAATCCCAATGTATTAGCCAAATTTTTATCAAATGTAATTTCACAAATGTTATTATTCAGACTGAATTTACATAATCCATCTTTAACAAATTCAATAGTTTTAAATATATGTAAACAATTGAATGAAATATATTTATGTAATTCTTCAAGTGTTTCAATATATAATTCATTAGTAAATGTAAATGTCTCTTCAACCTCAATAATATATGATACTGATATTTTGATGTTTTCGATTGTTACACTTTTTTCATCAAATGTTTGAAACGTATTAGGTATTCAGTTCCAGGAACAACAATGCTAAGCTTATCACAACCCATTCGCTTGGCATCCTCAATACTTTCAAACTTTATTGTAAATGGACTATAATCACAACTAACATTCAATCCATCTTTGAAAAACATGACACAATTTTCATCTTAAATCTGATCCGGAATTTGACAATATCGTTCAAAATTATTGATTGAGAAAATACCACTACAGGTTTTAGGTACACGTTTCTTGAATCCGATTTTACAATGACTATAAAATGGGAATGTATTGTACACAAATGTAAAGTCTTGCAAAGCAACTTCCCAATTTCCATGTAAATAAATAGGATTTTGAAGATCAACCATAAATTTACTTGCTTGATTTTCCGGATGGATTAGTGGGCAACTATTACTCGGTAAAATTGTATAAAAACTCATTTTACTAGGTCTTTTGATTATATCCATGAGGGTTTTTGATATCCATGCCATTTGACATAGTATTGTTTATCCTTACCCACAATTTTAGTTTTCAATATTTTCTGAAATCTGAACACTGTACGCGTATTTGATAACTTTGTAATTTCCTGTTCATAGAATATTTCCTTATATTACATTGTTATACTACTCTTGGTAATAACATGCATTCCACAGGATCTGTTTACGTATTAATTTAGTAATTTGAAATACCTCATCACTCAACTTCACTATCGAAATTTTTGATGAAAGGTGAACGAGATTATTTTACTAATTCTACACGTGATGCACCAAACTTATGATTCTTGGTTTTGTATGCAAACTGTTTTAGACCGTACCCTCGCTCTTCCGCTCATCTCTTTCGAGCTGCACTCTCACGGCTCTCCAAATATCAGACTCGATGTGTGATTATTTAATAACTAAACAAGTATTCTTCGGTAATACATTTATCCCAATCTTTTACTACTTCGATCACGAATATCTCTTCAATCTACTCCCATCATGTCCCGGTTAATCTTTCAACCATCACGGACTTGTGTATTGAGATGTAACAGAATAATGATTATCTTTGAGGACGATCCGAGATTTGCTTACTTTACTATTGTAAATCTTGCCCTATAATAACTAATAATAATAATACGATAATAAATCGGTAATATATTAATAATACAATAAATACATACCTAAATCGTTTGCAAATTGTCTGGATGCTCAGTTTTTAACATTGAGTTAATTGCTTTAGAACTACTTTCCCTCTGCAGCATGTTTGTCTTTGTCTGGTAACACCCGACAAGACGACGAAAACAGCTGCAACTCAGTTTACAACATATACTTTATAAACCTCTCGTCTAATCTTTGAATACGGTATCCATCTCCATCCAAATCCTACTTTTGCCCATAAATCATTAATACCGACAGTGTTTTATAAGGCTCTTTGTTTGAAATCTTTTCCGCATCGGTTGTTTAAAACTGTACGCAAGCTGATCTGACAACACTTTTGCGTTTCCTTTTTCGACTTTGGGCTCTTTTCCCTTTAACTTTGGCCACTCCACCGAACCTGCTTCGTCTTCTGTTCGTTTGATCTTCCTCCATTCACACAGATGAGTCTGTAAATTTAATTTAACACTTAGGTATGATTGCCCCGATCGTCTTTGGTGATAATACATCGGATATTGCTACATGGTACATTGCTCAGTAACCACCTTGGTTGTTTATATACTGGACCTTTTTCTCATTTTCTTCGATTTTTATTATTTACGCTAGTGATAACAAAGCTTACGCATGTTCTACTTCAGTCACTATTTCTTATAGAATTATGATTTTATCATTTTCTCTGACTTACTGTCTTTAATAGATCCTGAGTAAAGTATCGATAACAAAAGTTGAAATGATGTAAAATCAGACATTCATTTTCATACTCGCAATTTAACAATTCAATTCAAAAATTGGAACTTCCTATGATTTTTTACAACTTTATCTGTTTTCTATACTCTTTGCTTAATAATTGCTACCTTTTCGGAATAGCAGATTCATTGCAGGTAAATTCTATCTCTCGCTTATTAACTTTTTAGATGGCTGTATACCACTGGTTTTTGGTGGAACTTATTTATTGTCTTTTTATATTACTGTCTAAGTTATTCGGATAATTTTTAAGCTGGATTTCATAACATTTTCATGTTAGTTTTCAACTTTGTTTAATACCATCCGGCACCTTCTTTACCCTTGGAAAATGGCTTAACAGATATCCGAAACTTAGACATAATATTAAAAGACAATCAAATACAGTTCCAACACAAACCGTTAATACCCATCTAAAAAGTTATAACCGAGAATTACCTGATGCAATCTTATTTCGAAATAAAAACCATTTATTAAAAAGAGTAAGAAAACAGATAAAGTTTGTAATAAATATAGAGTTTTACCATATTTATAATGCATTGTTACAAGGCCTTCGAGTATCGAACAAGAATGTTATTTTCAACAATCATTTCCAACTTTTGTTGTCGATGATTTACTAAAATTCTATTAAAAGTAAGTCAGAGGGTAAAATTAAAATCAGTAATTTCTAAAAAAACTAGATGAATAAACATCGTAAGCCTTTGTTATCAACTAGTAAACTACATAGAAAAGTCGAAAAATGAGAAAATCCATATATACAACAACAAGGTGTTTTTGGAGCATGTTACCCATCTAGCATCTATCATTATCTATCACAATAACGATGGGGCATCATTACCTAATGTTTAATTAAAATTTAAATCACTTTGTTGTAATGAGAAGAATTTCAACGAAACCAGAGACGAAGCAGGTCTTCCGTGGAGTGGCAAGTTAAAGAAAAGCGCAGTCCAAGTCGAAAAAGGAACGCAAAAGTGGTTGTACAGCCAAGTCAGCTTGCGTACAGTTTTAAACAACCGTGCGGAAAGATCTTCCAAAGCAGCCTTATAAAACAGCCTTCGGCTATTAATCGCATTTATGGCAAAGTAGATCCTCTCGATGGAGTGATACGCGTATCTCAAACGATTTAAAAGGGTTCATCATAATATATCGTTAACGTAGTAGTTGATGCTTTTCAAGTACGTTTCTGCTCGCGGTGTACCACAAACGACAAAATCCTGCAGAGGAAATATCTAAAAGCAAGTTACACCTCATGTTTAAAATGAGCATGCCAGACAATTTGCAAAACCGATTTAGGTGATTATCTGTTATTATTATTATGTAACTATCTCACCTTACTATTTCATTTATTATCTATCTATTATTATTATTTAATAGGCAAGGAGTTTTAAATAGTCCACAGGCTTACGCAAATCCTGGAATCCGTCTCAAAAATAAAATCATTATACTCGTACATTCTCAATACAAAAGCGCCTCGCATGTATGAAAGACTTCTAACGGAATTGAGCGGATAATTGAATAATATTTCGGCATCAGGTAGTACAAATATCGGACTAGGACGATGGATTACCGAAGAATCACTTGTTAGTCTATAATAATTCAGTCACATCGAGGTCCTGAATGGTTTGAGACCCCGTACATATCAGCTCCAAAGATTAGCTAACATCAGATACGGTCTAAAACAGTTGCTATTACACAAACAAAATATACAAGTTGGTGATCACGTTAATTACGTAACCAATCACTCCTGCTTCACCGCTTTCTCAAAACACGTCTCCGCATAGTAATTGGAGTGATGAGGATCTTTCCAAATTACTAAAACTTATACATAACACAGAGTCCTGCTAAATGTATGTTATTCAAAGATCAGTGATAGACAATGCCAAATAACAAGGGAAATTTCTCATGAACAGGAATTACAAGTTTATTTCCAAAACCTGCACGTGTTCAGAATTCAGAAAATATTGAAAACAAAATGGTGGTAACGGATACCGCACTACCATGTCACCTCGCGCTCGCTCTCCAATGGGCTCTACATCCAAAGACCTAGTAACAATGATTTTTATACACATTCTTACCGTATAATAGCTTGCCACTAATCATAGCCGGAAAATCAGGCACGTAAATTTATCGTGATCTCAAAATCCATTTTTTCTGGAATTGGCGCACGCTTGCTTTGCAAGACTTCTACCATTTGTGTACCAATACATTCCCATCCTTTATCACGTCAATAGCTCTCACTTTTTGCGACAATCACTCGAACCACATTTCCAAACGTTGCCTACAAGGGTGCCGAGCTGGTAGCTCGGAAATACCTTCCTATATGGCGCTAACCGTGTTCACATCAGGAAGATTCCAAGCAATCACGCAAGCAACCATAACCCACCAAAATATACCCTTCTGGACCTATTGCGTTGTCAGTAGTAACCCGTAATACCTGGCTCTTCCTGATACTTTGATGGTTGGGAAAAGTAAGGGTACACTCATCGGATGTCTTCAAAAGCTACTCCGAAGTTCCTTCTCTTTTTTTTAAAAGTTCAGTCTTCACCCGCGAAGCCCTTTCACATCCCTCGGCCCCTTTAATCCTTTGA
>CM039679.1:52131177-52227461 GCA_022537955.1 Schmidtea mediterranea | reverse complement strand
CTATTGCTAATGCTATATTGCCGGACAACCGCCTGGGTTCGAACGAGCTGTGATTGAAAGACCTATGCTCGCTGTATAGTGCCCTTGTTGTGTGAGAGGTTTTCAGATCAGAATCATGTTTGTGAGCGGTAGTACGTGATGGTGGGCCTGGCCTAGAGAGGGAACGCGTTTACCCGACGCAGTGGTGAGATACTCATGAAGTTACTGTGGGTTAATATCTTCGTGTCCTTATAAAAAGTCCTCTTTAAATAATTGAACAATCTTTAAATCTTAAATTCACAAACGAAACAAGTTTAAATTAATTTAGTTTTATTCGGCCACAGGCGAGCGGCTCTCCGTCTGGCGCGCTCTTTTCGCCCCGCCTGTAACTGCTGGATGGTGTTGTTAGAAAGAGTTACAGCGGGCGCCGGATTGTTTGTGGTCTCGATAAGCCAATTGGATTGGGGCGAGAGACAATGAGGAGGTTACTTCTCTCCCTCCGACTGGCGACAAGGGCAACTTCAAACCTCCTTGATCTGCGTCCGGGAGGTTGATTTAATTGCCGTTCATCGGCCCTAGTCCTTTGAGCGGTGGGGAGCCGGTTTGATGGAGGGGCTTAAAGTTTTCACGTGGATCCACCCATGTGGCTTTCACTTGTTGATCTCTTTCAGTGAGCTGTATTATCTGCTCGTTATAGCCCTCTGTTAGCTTCTGGCACGAGTCAGCTCCTTCTGCGGCAGTTGGATAGGTTCCATTATAGTAATTAAAATTTAATAAAGGCTTATATTTTTAAGAGGACATATTCGTTACTATATTCGTGTAAAATATATTAAACAAATAAGCGAACTTTACATTAAGATTAAGATAAAACAGTTAATAAAATTGACAACCGTTTATTTACTGTAAAACTTTACTAAACATCAAATCCTAGAACAGGTTTATCATGAAGAGGTGATTAGGAGGGAAGGAAAACCCTTTTCCACCACTCTTCCGGTGAATACCAGAGATGATCATTACTTGGTCAGCCTGACACTCTGGATCCGGGTAGTGGTTGGTCGAGTGGCTCGTGGTTGGCGATACCTCGCTGCCGGTATTGATAACTGCTGGCGATCCGACGGCCAGTATGTCGTTCCTCGACATTCGCCAGCAATTGGCACGTGCTCGGACCACTTGCACATCCACCTGTCGTTGGTGAGCTTCAGTTGTTTGAGGAGATGCTAGCTTTGCGCGTGGATTTCCCCGGCCGCGGCTCCACTCCTCCCATGGTTGTTCGGCCACCATCGATCGCGGTCTTCTCTGTTGCGTCAGTTAGTGAGGCTTCGGTGGGGGAACTCTGGGCATCTATTATGCCGGAAACGTTCCCACGCCCATCTCCTCTGTTCTTTGCGATCTGGATTGAAATGCAGGCCACTCGAACTGGGTTTATCTGCCATTATGAACATTCATGAATACAATTATATGTTTTGTTTTAATTTCAATAGTCGTTAAAAAAAGAAGTACTTAAAAGCTACAGTATACTTCATAAACGGGCCATATAATAAAAGATGCGCGCATAAAAACAGGTTATAGATAGCCCATAATCCATCGCTGGCGTCTGCAGTTATTCAAACCGTTGCGGCCTGAGGATATTTCGAAGGTGATTGCAAACCTTATTTTCTTTAAGCATATCCTAAGTGGATATATTTAACGATCCTACAATTATTAGACAATTGTCAAGTTAATATTATAATGGATACATTGAAACGCTGTCTGCTATTGGGCTTTTTACTTTCGGTTTTCGAAAAAAAAATGACCGAGATTCAATTTAAAGGGGACTCTAACAAACTTCATACTTTGAACGATAATTTGATAGGCCTCTCTCGTTCTAAAATGATTATAGTGGTTTATCATCCGTAGCTAAATATGGACACTAAGTAAGAAAGAACATAAATAAAAAAAACAACCAACGTTAAATTAAAATGTAAATATAATCGTACCTAAGCAAAACAAAGAAAATTAAATATAGTTCCAGCGATTTATAGTCTCTGTCATTCAATACCCTACGAATCCTGAATACCTTATTATGCGTTAGTTAATGGCGTTCAATTTCTCCAGAAAAAACTTCTTACTAAAATCATTAAATTATTAAATAATATCCATTCTATGAATCGTTTAATTTGGCGGTTATCATAAATGGTTCACCCAGGACTCCTAGACAACTTAGTGTTAGGTTCATGTTTGAATTTTTCTCAATTTAACATTTCTGGATTAAAGGGCTGGCAAACTTTGCATGAGCGTGATAAAAATCCGGTTGGAACTTATCCGTTTCTGACTTATCGAAATATCGGCGAGGAAATCCTAATCGAGTTATCAGTTTATTAATGATCAAATGATACATAAATACTTTAATGACTTATTTAAGTAAATATCGTTAGTATGAATCAATTTAAACTGCCTTCTTACCTATCTTGTTCATACTAAATCACCTGATTTCGCCACTGGATAACGGGTAATCCATTGACATTAAGGGAGTGATCACACATTTTGTAATTGAAAAAAATTCTAGTATCGATTTATAGGACGACGGATGTGCTTTGTCGGTCGGTGTGCGAAACGGTGGATGTTTGATCGGTCAGTCCGCTGTCAGAAAATCGACATTCGGATAAGAAATATTTTCATTCGACGATTTCATATTTAGGTAAACATCAGTTTGGAATTTGCAACTCCATTCATCCTGTCGTGCTATCAGTGCTGATAAAGATTCATATTCATTTTCGAATGATGATTTGATTGGAAAATGCGGTAAGTTCTTTGGAATGTTAACATCGCGAAAACTTGCATTGTGTTATTGCTAAACTTCACAATTTTCACGCGAGCGTTCCCATGTTTACTTCCAATTTTCGACGTTTTATTTTATGTTATTAAATTTTTATTAATGTATTCAGTTGGAATTAGATATTTCGTGAGGTTATAATCTGGGAAAGCTCATGTATGCATCCTTTGTCCTGTACTTGATTTTATTTTATGGTTATACTTCCTATTAATGGGCCTTATGCGTTCGAGTTTACTTCATTCAATTATTTTACCTATCGTTCGCTTTTTCGGAGTAATGTTGGACATTTATCTTTTATATAAACTACTTAGTTATTATTCAATCGCAGGAAAATATTGGAGATTTAGCTTCTGGCAATTTCGTGGGTTTGTTTGTGATGGTGATCGGGATTGGGGAATCATTTATGATCTAAGAACTTGTTGAATTATTTTCGATCAAAATTAACGATTTTCTTTTTAGTGGAATGGGTATCAACTGTGGTGGGCCTGCTTCGTAGAAGCTATCCGTTAATGTCGCAGTGAACAAGGGCAGAAAAACAGGTGGATTATTACATCGTTTCAGTGGCTGCTCAAGAGGAGTTGTGTAATTTTCCTTTATAATAAAAATTTTCTCTACTTTGTCAGTATTTTTGTATTTTGAATTTAATTATTTATTGTAGGTTAATTTTACTTTTATGCAAGAGCACTTTCGATCACTAGTTTGGCCTAGTAATGGACTAATTTTATTTATAAGGGGAATTTTGAAAGGTTCTGTTATATTATACTAATAAGATATGCTCTGGATTGAATTTGATGTAATCTACCCACTTACTTGGGTTCAGGGTAATTTCGCTTAATAATAATTATTACTTCTCGTTCTAGTTCGCTATTCGAGTTAAATTCATAAGTTAATTTATTTAATTTCATAGCAGAGATTTCCTTTTAATTTTTTCTCCCCGTCACCTTTCCCTTTAATAAGCCTTAAACGCTTTTTATGTTTATATTATATTTAATGAGTGCCCACTGGACTACTCGGTGTGGTGATTTTGAGCGTATGTAGAATAATTTAGGTCGAATTTAAAGAAAACTAGAAACGAGAAGTAGCCAAAAGACCCTTCCTTATTTCTCCTTTCTTCTATTCGAAATAATATTGACGTTCCGATCCCTGCGTTCCGCACGCCGGGTCTTCACGGGCACAGATCATCGGCGATATTCCACGCACTTACACGAATCTGAATAATATGTGGATTTTACTGACTTTTGATGTGTCTTGGCTGTGGGCCGGAAAAATTTCGACAAATCAATGATTAATTAATAAAAAATAAACTGAATTTAGGTTATACAAATATTTATTAAATTATTAAAACAATATACCAAATTACTTGATAGAGCATAACATCATACCAAAATAAAATTACATCTCTCCCCACGTCGACATCCAAGCAGAGCTCTACTGAGGGTGCGAGGACTCGAGGTGGAGAGAGAGTTTCTAAATAAAACTCTCACTCACCTAAAATAGATTTCAGAATATAGTTTTTAAAGAAAACGATTTAACGATTTAAAATTGGTTAAATTTTATGTGAAAATGCATCGGTATATATACCTATTTTTTGTCCTTAACCTCGCGTGTTCTTTTTGATTTAGTAAAACAAAATTCGACCTTGATATTTTCTAGTGTATTCTAATCTTAATTTTTATTATTTTCTAATTTATTTTGATAATTTTTTTTTGAAATTTTTATTGAATTATTTCTAATTCAAATTCTTTCATTTAAATTTCATTTTCATGAAATTTTCATTTTTGTTAAATTATCAAATTTCGGTCGAATTTGTTGGGTTTTCGTGTTATGTTTGTATTTGTATCGTGTGGATCTTGTTGCATTTTGTTATTATTTTAATTTATTTTTATGTTTATTATTTTATATGTAATTGGTTTTCTCTCATATTTTGCTAGGTTTAATTGATGTTTACATAGGTTTGAATTTAAACTGCATGTTATATTTGCATGTGTGTTACCGATTCATTTAAACATTTTACAAGGCCGTTTGTGTTCTGGCCCAACATAAAACACTCGGGCGTTCATAAAATTGCGATTCGCAATTTCAATTGTCTTTTTTTCAAATTGACTTTTTTACATAGGTTTTATTCTCAACATTCGCATTCATAAAAAAGTATCTACAGTATGATTACTCATCAAGATAAAGATGGACTTAAGGTCCGGCTACTGTACGTAATCAAAATAAAATTGGATAGTTCAGTTTTAATATTAATGTGAATCAATGTAAGTCAATAGGATCAGTTATACTTGTTCTCGAACGAATCACTGACGGCTTGGGTTTCGCTTTCAAGCTGGATTTCTCTTTGGGTTGATTTTGATGGGTGGTCGATAGAGATATGCGAGAGTTTCGATGTTTTGTTAGTTTTTCTGATATTTCGAATCTGATTGAATATTCCTTTAAACTTTTGAATTAGGGTATTTCGCCTTTGTTGGCTTTTCGTTAGGCCGAGAATAAGACAGCATATTAGGAGTATAATATTTGATGCTATACTGAATGGTAGGATAAGTTCCATTTACATGATTGTTTTATTAGGTTCAATTCTCTGTTTGACTTGCTTTTCTTGTTGCCTTCTGATTGACAGGACGATTTTTTGAATTTCTCGGATGGGTTTGTTATTAGGGTTTGTTTTAGCTTTCTCTTGGATTTGTCTAATGATTATTTCCAAGATTTTCTTTATCTCCAGGTTCTCGTTTTTTATTCTGGATATTTCGTCGTTGTTCTTTAATAGAATTCGTATCATCGCTTGGGTTTTTTCGATATTTTGTTTTAATTCGTCATTGTTTTCTTTTGTTGGGCATTGAGTACATTGAAGGGTTATCTGTTGACATTCTTCATTTTCGGGATTTCTGCAGATCTCTATGAAATCTGCGCAGGTGCTGTCTTCTCTTCTGAAGGGTTGGGTTTTCCCGCATCTCTCCAAAGGGTTCTCAGTATTACACTCTCTCATCATTATTATTATCATTATCCATAGTTTTCGGCTCATTACTTCTATTTGTTAATATCCATTAGTCAGTTTTATATTTATTTACAATATTATTCAACTATATACAGTGGAGTTTTAGCCCTTTTTAGTCTTTTTCTTTTTCCAGGGTTGAGTGTATCTCGCCTTCCTCTTTAGTCCTGCTCTCTGAAAACCTCATTATCAGGACTTGGGCTTTTATTAATCGCTCGGTTAGTTTTGGGAGTTCTTTTAACTGTTCTTTATTCTCTTTAATTATCCTTTGCTGGTTGTAGATTTTTTTCGAAGGTTCCTTTCTTTTGCTTGCTTTCTTTTGAATTGGCGTTTGCAATTGATTCGTTTAGTTGTCTGTTTTTCCAGCTTTCGTTTGGATTCCTGGAGTTGTTCTGTTAACGCTTTGATTTCATCCTGAGTTTGTTGGTGATTTTGTTTTATTTCTCTAGCTTCTTTACAACTTTCTTTCAGCTGTATTACATATCTCTGTTCGCTTTTTCTACTGTCTCTCATCCTCTCTGCTTCTGTTTTCCAGTAATCTTATAGGATTACACGGGTTTTTATCTCGGCCAGTTCTCGTCTCAACTGCTCGTTTTCTTTCTTTTGATCTGTGTTGTCTCCAATACTGGATGTTAGTTTTCGCTTCACTGCCTTAACTAACTGTTTTGATTGTATTAGCTGTTGATTTATCAGGGCGATTTCTGATTCTTGTTCCTCCACTATCTCTTGCCACTCTTTTCTTTCGGCTCTCCACCTTTTACTATAATATTTTAATGGGTCTTGTTCGATTGGTTGCACTAGTTGAATTGGACTTGGTATGCATTCTCCGTCTTCTAGATTCATTTGGGTTTCTGTTTCGTTCGAGTTCATACTAAATATACATTGATTACAATTTTTTGTTTTTATCATTTTTATTATTTTTATTATCTTTTTACACTTTTTACAAATTTTCTCCCTCTTAATTCATACCACCGTTTCGTCCGTCTCCCCGAATCCTTCATTGGGTTCAGCGGGGACTTGGGTTGGCATTTCTGTTGGGTATAACGGCACGAGCAGGATTGGTGGTCGGTTGTGCAGTGTGTTTACTTCTTCACGTAAGGTATTTGATATTTGTATCTCCTCATCTAACAGATAGGTGAGATATTCCACATTTTCCGTCAGCTCTTCTACTTGCGTTTCTAATTGGTGAGTATTTTCTAACGCTTTTAGCTTTTCAATCTCTTTTCTCAGGTTCTGCTCATTTTTCTCATACCCCTGCTTTATTGTTTTTATTTCTGCTTCGACTTGTCCTTTTAATTGTTCATTAACTTCGAGTTGATGTCTCAGCTGGATTTCTTTAGCTACCACAATTCCTCGATGTCCGTTCACATCCTGTTGGAGTTCTGTTATTCTTTCGTTTAACTGCTGTTTCTGTCGTTTTTCGTCAGTTAGTTCGTTTAGTGTTTTTAGTATTTTTTGGTTTAACTGATCGATCCATTTTCTGTGGCTGGTTTCGTTTTTTCTGAGTCTGTTTACTGTATTCTGTCTAATTCGTTCGTTGAATTCCAATGTTTGTATTTGGTTACTATAGTCATCGAGTGTATGTTTCTGCTCTTCGATCTGCTCCCATAGCTCCCAATCTTCGGTGTTCAGCAACTTCTTGGGTAATCGTCTTACTTCTTTCTTGGCTTCTTGGTATTGTTGTTTCCACCTTCTTGCTTCTAATTTAATCCAGTTTTCTTTATTTTCCGTTTTTATTTGTTGTATCTGTCTTTGTTTAAGCGTCTTTTCCTGTTCCAGTAACATCTCTTTGATTCTGGTTTGCTGAAATACTATTTCGTGCTCTAGTTTTACTATGTGATCGAACTGTTTTGCGTTGGCGTCTTCAAATATTTTACATTCTATTCGCGATTTTCTTGCTTGATCAGTTATCTGGGTCATCATTCTTTCTTGCCTGTCATCTCTGGGCTCTCTTTTTTTCCTTGATGGTTTTGACCCTTGGTTTCTCAGTTTGTTAACTTCTCCCTTCGCCTCTTCCCACTTGGGTTTATAAGCTCTTGTTCTATCTTGCTCCTCGGTTATTTGTTGTATGTAATGTCTAGCGCGTGCTTCCCAGTTATTCCTTGCACGTTCCTTCTCTCCGTACGACTTTGTTTTCCAGTGAAGTGCTTGACGTTTTGACCATTCTTTGGCTTGTTCCATACTAGTCCTCTTGGTCTTCTCTATTCGGTATTGGGTTCTTATTTGTTCTATTTCTTCTTGCATTTGATTTATAATTTTTATGGTCTCCTCTCCTTCTTCTTGTATTTCTGTTTCTTTATCTTTTATTACTTCTCGTAATCTTTCTATCTCACTTTGTTGATCCTGCTTGTCTTGTTCCAGAGCTCGTATCTCTTTTCTTTGATTTATGATTCTTGTTTGATTTTGAATGGATTCTTTCATTAGCTCTTCCTCTCGTCCTTTGTAAGGTTTATCATTTCCTTCAGGATCCATCGCTCGTTGTTCTGTCTGTTGTTCCAATTCCTCTCTTATCATTTTTATTTTTATCGTATCTTTCAGTAGTTCTCCTTCTACGGCTATTAACATTTCTTTTAATCGTATTGACCTTTGTTGCCATTGCTCTGCTTCCTCTTTCATCTCTTTTAGCTGTTCTGGTCGATTTTCGATTGTTGTCTTTGATTCTTTATTCTCCACTTCGACTTCCTCTACTCTTTTATTTGTCATCTCGCTTTGGTTCATTATAGTTTTCTGAATATTAATATTGATTATTCTCTCTTTTCAATCATATCAAAATTTATATCATTATTTATATCATAATTTACATCGTATCTCGTGTTTTTGTGGTTTTTGATTTTTATAATTTTTTGTTTTTACGTTTATCTTTATTTACATTTTTACACATTGCTTTCATTTTCTATTTACTGATCAGCGAAACGGAATCCTTTGATCCGCCCGTTGATCGGCTTTCTACATACTGGACATATACTAACTTTTAACCCACATGCTTCGCATGTAACCATGTGTCCGCAGGGTGTATAAATTATTTCAACATGCTTTTGCCAACATGTTACACATTGATGCTGCTCTAAAATGGCTTCCTTTATTATTGATTTGTCACGCTTCTCTTTTGCTTTCTCTTGGTATCGTTTGATGGCTCGTATTACAGCTTGTGTCGAATCGTAACATTCCAAGTTGTTAGCCAACCTTTCGTTGATTATTTTCCTCATTTTTTGAGTGTTCATTCCTGCTAGTAACATTAAATTCCTAGTTTTTGGTCGATCTAAGATATATTCTATTTGCTGGGTTGTAATTACTACTTCTATGTTCTTTGACTCTTTTTCCTGTTTGTACATACATTTTCTTTTATGTTTTAATTTTTTAACGTTCCGATCTGGTATTGGCTGTTGGTTTTTACACCCTTCGCACATTATTCCTCTAGCTGTTTGACAATATCCTTGACTTGCAAATTCTGCTGGTATTGGATTTCCTTTGAAAGTTCTAATCCTCTCCTCGAATGTTCTTTTTATGGTTTCTCTTTCCCGTATTATTTTTTATTTACATATTATTTACATTTTCTTTTCCTCTTTACAACGTCTTATCCGGCTTTTCTACTTCTAATTTTATGTACAAATTATCTTCTTGCAAGAATCCTTCTCCTCTTAATTGTTGTTGTGGATAGAAGCGTGGTGTACCAATTGCCGTATTCCAGTCAGTTGTTGGCCTTCCCATCTATGGTTCATTTCCTGTTCTTATTGGGTTACGATATTCCTCTTGTCCCTTCATTGTTAGTATCATATTTTGTTTGAAAGGCCATGCCAATAGCTCGTCATATTCTCCTCTTTCTACTCTGACGAAGACACTGATATGGGTGCCTGTTGCGTTTGGGTATAGTCTAATGCCCAATTTATATCCATTTCCCCAGCTATATATCGGTGGACTATCTAAAATTCTCTGTGTTCCATCTTTTGCTCTCTGTAGTTTCTCTGCGAATTCGGTTATTTTCCAGATAAATGGTGTTGTAGGTAGTTTACTGGCTACCGGGCTGGTTGTTTCTAGTTCCTTTATGCTGTTGGTCATCTGTTGCATTCTCTTTTCCATTTCGGCCATTTTCTTGAGTGTATTTCCTTGGCTTTTCTTGAAATCTTTCTGGATTCCAATATTTCTCTCATTAGTGCCTTTTGTGCATCCATTTCTGTTCGTAGGCTTTTTACTTCCCACGCTATCATTCCTATCGTTTTCATCATGATTTCTGTGTGCTTGATACTGTTTTCTATCATATGTTTTTGCATTTCCGCCCTTGATAGTCGGGCTTAGCAATTGAATAATTCTAACGGGCATTTGCCTGGTTTGCCAATGCATTCGTTCCAATGTTCTTTTAGTTTGACTTTATCTTTCATGTTGCAGTTGTTTGCGCATATTCCTTCGTAGAGATCGCATATTTGTTCCTCTTTTGGGTTCCGATGTTCCTTTTCTATTTTTATCCATTCGTCGATAGCTCCACAGAATTCGCATTTTTCCTCTCTCTTGATGCATACTTTGTGGTGTTCTTTCATTGTCTTTTTCGTTGTGATGGTTGGACATTTCCCGCATGGTATCTCGTTATATTCACATTCATTTGTGTGACTTTCGGCTTCCTTCAAAAGTCCTTTCCATTCACATTCTTTTACTCGGCATTGGATCATTAGGTTATTAATTTCTTTGTTGGTGGCTTTATCTATTGTTGTAGGGTCTTCATCTCCTTCAATCGTTTCGTCGCATCCTGGGCATTTTAATGATTTTGTTTCTATTACTTTTATCGTACAATCTGTACATATTCTGCATCCACATTTCGTCTGTCTCGCTCCAATCAGTAATTCTTTACATTTGCAACATTTTAATCTTTCTTCCGTATCGTTCACCATTCTAATTTTTTCTTTCATTATTCGTCTCGTAGCTTCGGATGGATTCTCGCTTCCTCTAATTCTCTCGATAATTGTCTGCATATCTACAAAAAATTTCTGATTACTCGACGTTGTTTTACTTTTATCGTTTTATTTACACATATTTACAGAGTACGCTTTATTTTTACTCTACTGTCGAATCCGGTTCTGGGGTGAATTCTGGCATTGATGATATCCATTCCATCCAACTCGCTGGGTCTACGTGTTGCTGGCTGTTACGTAATCTTCTGATTTCGTCAGCTTGCCATCTGATTTGATCGGCTAATTGTTCGTTTATTCTCTGTAATTGTAATTTGGTTCGTTGTCGATCTTCTATTCTTGCTGCTTGTTGTAAACCTCTGTTCACGCTTTCCGTTAATACTAGATGAGTATTTGTCCACTGGTTTTGTGCATTGTTTGTTATTTGCGTCATTAATTCGCAATGTCGTCTCCATATTACCTCGATTCCTTGATCTTGATATATCCCACGATCTAGTTCTACAATTTCTATGGGTACAATGGCAGCTGTAGGTTGTTGTATTACTTCTACGAACGGTAGTATTCTGGCTTGATTTTGTTGATTTACACTATACGGATCCATCTGTTGATTATAACACATCATTAATTCATCTGCATTCTTTCTGTTTGATTACTGTCTCTGACGTTTTGTACAATATTTATATATAAATATACATACTATTACTACTATTATACTACATAATATTTTACACTATAGACAACGTCTTTCCCCATCTTATACCATTCTCTCCGGGGGCTCTATACGCAATGTCCGTATATCCCCGTATTTCTCGTTCGTTATCTGGTATACATCAATTTCATTTGACCATTGTTGTGTTTTAATAATGGGCGATTCTTTAAACCAGAGTCCACTCGTACTGGAATTTCCTATGATTTATGTTTACTGTTGGGCCAGAACACAAACGGCCTTGTAAAATGTTTAAATGAATCGGTAACACACATGCAAATATAACATGCAGTTTAAATTCAAACCTATGTAAACATCAATTAAACCTAGCAAAATATGAGAGAAAACCAATTACATATAAAATAATAAACATAAAAATAAATTAAAATAATAACAAAATGCAACAAGATCCACACGATACAAATACAAACATAACACGAAAACCCAACAAATTCGACCGAAATTTGATAATTTAACAAAAATGAAAATTTCATGAAAATGAAATTTAAATGAAAGAATTTGAATTAGAAATAATTCAATAAAAATTTCAAAAAAAAATTATCAAAAATAAATTAGAAAATAATAAAAATTAAGATTAGAATACACTAGAAAATATCAAGGTCGAATTTTGTTTTACTAAATCAAAAAGAACACGCGAGGTTAAGGACAAAAAATAGGTATATATACCGATGCATTTTCACATAAAATTTAACCAATTTTAAATCGTTAAATCGTTTTTTTAAAAACTATATTCTGAAATCTATTTTAGGTGAGTGAGAGTTTTATTTAGAAACTCTCTCTCCACCTCGAGTCCTCGCACCCTCAGTAGAGCTCTGCTTGGATGTCGACGTGGGGAGAGATGTTATTTTATTTTGGTATGATGTTATGCTCTATCAAGTAATTTGGTATATTGTTTTAATAATTTAATAAATATTTGTATAACCTAAATTCAGTTTATTTTTTATTAATTAATCATTGATTTGTCGAAATTTTTCCGGCCCACAGCCAAGACACATCAAAAGTCAGTAAAATCCACATATT
Organism: Schmidtea mediterranea; assembly: GCA_022537955.1. NCBI lineage: Eukaryota > Metazoa > Platyhelminthes > Tricladida > Dugesiidae > Schmidtea > Schmidtea mediterranea. The sequence goes on along the minus strand of CM039679.1, from coordinate 52,215,036 downwards.
ATTCAGATTCGTGTAAGTGCGTGGAATATCGCCGATGATCTGTGCCCGTGAAGACCCGGCGTGCGGAACGCAGGGATCGGAACGTCAATATTATTTCGAATAGAAGAAAGGAGAAATAAGGAAGGGGTCTTTTGGCTACTTCCTCGTTTCTAGTTTTCTTTAAATTCGACCTAAATTATTCTACATACGGCTCAAAATCACCACACCGAGTAGTCCAGTGGGCACTCATTAAATATAATATAAACATAAAAAGCGTTTAAGGCTTATTAAAGGGAAAGGTGACGGGGAGAAAAAATTAAAAGGAAATCTCTGCTATGAAATTAAATAAATTAAACTTTATGAATTTAACTCGAATGCGAATCTAGACGAGAAGTAATAATTATTATTAAGCGAATTACCCTGAACTCCAAGTAAAGTGGTAGATTTAATCAAATTCCAATCCAGAGCATATCTTATTAGTATAAATAATAACAGAACCTTTTTCCAAATTCCCTTATAAATAAAAATTAGTCATTACTAGGCCAAACTAGTGATCGAAAGTGGCTCTTGCATAAAAGTAAATTAACCTAAATAATAATTAAATTCAAAATACAAATACTGACAAAGTAGAGAAAATTTTATTATAAAGGAAAATTACACAACTCCTCTTGAGCAGCCAACTGAATCGATGTAATAATCCACCTGTTTTTCTGCCCTTTGTATCACTGCGACATTAACGGATAGCTCTACGAAGCAGGCCCATCCACAGTTGATACCCATTCCACTAAAATGAAATCGTTTAATTTTGATCGAAAATATTCAACAAGTTCTTAGATCATAAATGATTCCCCAATCCCGATCACCATCACAAACAAACCCACGAATTGCCAGAAGCTTAAATCTCCAATATTTTCCTAGCGATTGAATAATAAACTAGTAGTTATATAAAAGATAACTGTCCAACATTACCCGAAAAGCGAACGATAGGTAAAATAATTGAATGAAGTAAACTCGTAACGCCATAAGGGCCCATTAGATAGGAGTATAACCCATAAAATAAAATCAAGTACGGACAAGAGGATGCACATGAGCTTTCCAGAATTATAACCTCACGAAATATCTAATTCCAACTGAATACATTAATAAAATATTAATAACATAAAATAAAACGTCGAAAATTGGAAGTAACATGGGAACACTCGCGGTGAAATTGTGAAGTTAGCAATAACACAATGCAAGTTTTCCGATGTTAACATTCCAAAGAAAAAACTTACCCATTTTCCAATTCAAATCATCATTCGAAAATGAATATGAATCTTTATCAGCACTTGATAGCACGACAGGATGAATGGAGTTGCAAATTCCAAACGGATGTTTACCTAAATATGAAATCGTCGAATGAAATAATTTCTATCCGAATGTCGATTTTCTGACAGCGGACTGACGATCAACATCCACCGTTTCGCACACCGACCGACAAAGCACATCCGGTCGTCCTATAAAATCGATACTTAGAAATTTTTTATCAAATTACAAAATGTGTGATCACTCCCTTAATGTCAATGGATTACCGTTATCCCAAGTGGAAATCAGGTGATTTAGCTTGAACAAGATAGGTAAGAGCAGTTTAAATTGATTCATACTAACGATATTTTCTTAAATAAGTCATTAAAGTATTTATGTCCTCATTTGATCATTAATAAACTGATAACTCGATTAGGATTTCCTCGCCGATAATTTTCGATAAGTCAGAAACGGATAAGTCCACCGGATTTTTATCACCTCATGCAAGTTTGCCAGCCCTTTTAATCCAGAAATGTTAATTGAGAAAAAATTCAACATGAACCTAACACTAAGTTGTCTAGGAGTCTGGGTGAACCATTTATGATAACCCCAATTAAACGATTCATAGAATGGATATTATTTAATAATTTAATGATTTTAGTAGAAGTTTCTGAGAAATTGACGCCATTAACTATAACGCAAATAGCGTATTCAGGATTCGTAGGTATTGATGACAGAGACTATAAATCGCTGGAACTATATTTAAAGTTTTCTTTGTTTTGCTTAGGTAACCGATTATAATTACATTTTATTTAACGATTGGTTGTTTTTTTATGTTCTTAAGTGTCAATAATTAGCTACGGATAAACCACTATAATCATTTTTAGAAACGAGAGGCCTATCAAATTATCGTTCAAATATGAGTTTTTAGAGTCCCCTTAAATTGAATCTCGTCATTTTTTTTTCGAAACCGAAAGTAAAAGCCCAATAGCAGAACGTTTCAATGTATCCATTATATATTTACTTGACAGATTGTCTAATAATTGTAGGATCGTTAAATATATTCCACTTAGGATATGCTTAAAGAAAGTAAGGTTTGCATCACCTTCGAAATATCCTCAGCCCGCACGGTTTGATAACTTGCAGACGCCAGCGATGGATATTGGCTATCTATAACCTTGGTTTTATGCGCGCATCTTTTATTATATGGCCCCGTTATGAAGTATACTGTAGCTTTAGTACTTTTTTTTAACACTATTGAAATTAAACATAAACATATAATTGTATTAATGAATGTTCATAATGCAGATAAACCCAGTTCGATGGCCTGCATTTCAATCCAGATCGCAGACAGATGGAGATGGGCGTGGGAACGTTTCCGGCATAATAGATGCCCAGAGTTCCCCCCACCGAAGCCTCAACTAACTGACGCAACAGAGAACGACCGCGATCGATGGCTGGCCGAACAACCATGGGAGGAGTGGAGCCCGGCCGGGGAAATCCACGCGCAAGACTAGCATCTCCTCAAACAACTGGAAGCTCACCAACGACAGGTGGATGTGCAAGTGGTCCGAGCACGCCAATTGCTGGCGAATGTCGAGGAAGACATACTGGCCGGTCGGATCGCCAGCAGTTATCAACACCCGCAGCGAGGCACGGTCGCACGAGTCACCCGACCGAAAAATACGCGGATCCGCGATGTCAGGCGGCCAGTAATGATCGTATCTTGTTATTCACCGGAAGAGTGGGTGGAAAAGGGTTTTCCTTCCTCCTAAATCACCTCTTCATGATAAACTGTTCTAGGATTTGATTGTTTAGTAAATGTTTACAGTAAATAAACCGGTTGTCATTTTATTAACTGTTTTATCTTAATCTTAATGTAAAAGTTCCTTATTTGTTTAATATATTTTACACGAATATAGTACGAATATAGTCTCTTTAAAAATATCAAGCCTTTAAATATTTATATTACTAGTAATGGAACCTATCCAACTGCCGCAGAAGGAGCTGACTCGTGCCCAGCAAGCTAACAAGGCGCTATACGAGCAGATAATACAGCTCACGAAAGAGATTCAACAAGTGAAAGCCACATGGGTGGATCCAGTGAAACTTAAGCCCCTCCATCACCGGCTCACCACCGCTCAAAAGGACTGGGCCGATGAACGGCAATTAAATCAAAACCTCCGGACGCAGATAAGGAGGTTGGAAGTTGCCTTGTCCGCCAGTCGGGAGGGAGAGACAGTAACCTACCCTCTTGTCTTCGCCCCATCCCAATTGGCTTATCGAGACTCAACAAACAATCCGGCGCCCGCTGTAACTCTTTCTACAACACCATCCAGCAGTTACAGGCCGGGGCGAAAAGAGCGCGCCAGACGGAGAGCCGCTCGCTGGCGAATAAACTAAATTAATTTAAACTTGTTTCGTTTGTGAATTTAAGATTATAAAGATTGTTCAATTATTTAAAAGTGACTTTTTAAGACTCGAAGAATATTAAAACCCCACAGTAACTTCATGAGTATTCACACTGCGTCGGGTAAACGTCGTTCCATCTCTAGGCCCACCATCACCGTATCTAACGCTCACAAACATGATTCTGATCTTGAAAACCTCTCACACACAAGGGACTTACAAAGCGAGCATAGGTCTTTCATCGACAGCTCGTTGAACCCAGGGGTTGTCCGAGCAATTATAGCATTAGCAATAGCTCTCACTTTTTGCGGACAATCACCCACTCGAACACATTTCCAACGTTGCCTAGCAACGGGTGCCGAGTGGTAGCTGGAAAATATTTATATGGCGCTACCGTGTTAACAATAGGAAGATTCAAACAAATAGCAAAACCCAGTAACCCACCAAAATATACTTTGGGACTATTGTGTCAGTAGGTAGTAATATGCTTTCCTGATACTTTGATGTTTGGGAAAAGGTAAGGGTACATCATCGTGTTTTCAAAATGTTTCCGAATTCCTTCTCTTTTTTTAATATTTAGTTTGGTTGTAATTCCTTCGGTTGTAATTCCTTTGTCTGCAACACATCCACCTCAGTTATATGGGCATACAGATGGAATGTTGACGGGAGTAAGCTCTTTATCTAATGACTCCAAGTGGTTTCTTAGGACAATATTGGTGTCTATTGCAGTTGATACCAATATTCTGTCATGAATGCCGGATATAGTTCTCCAATCGTCCAAAAAAGGATTTGCGCTAACTTCTTTATAAGAAAGATTATTTTAAAACTACAATAAAACAATCAAAATATATCGTTTGAGGATAAATTTGACATTTTAAATTATAAATTAAATGAAAAAACTGTCTGTTAAATATACTTATTTTGATATACAATGTCAACCAATCAGAATCATGTAATAAAAAACATTTTGGTTAACAATAACAATGTAAAACATCACTAAGTACTTTGTTCAAAGTAATAAAAATATTGTAACAACTTAATAAAATATTACAATGAATTTCATCAATTACAACCGGTTATTAAAATTATATTTTTATGTATTTTTTTACAAATTAATAAAATAATACAACAAAGTTTATCGAATTGCATCAAAATAATAAAATATTTAAGTAAACTACATCAAAATAAAAAACTTTTATTTAAATTGTTACAATGCAATAAAATATTTTAACATCTTAATAAAATATTGCACGAAAGTAATGAAACATTACAGCATATTTTATTGAATTTCAACAGATAATAAAATATTTTAGTTAATTACAACAAAGGTAATAGATTTTTTAAGTAAGTTGTTACAAAATAATAAAATATTACAGTAAATAATCGAATATTGATTCGAAAGTTAAGAAATTCTGCTAAACCTATGAGTGATACATTTTTGGATGAAATGTTTGGTCTATAGATAAAATAATTGCAATATGTATTAAATTGACAAACTATTTAAGAATTTGTAGGTTGAGTGGTTGTGGATCTCGATAATTTAAGTTTTGGCATCATCTCTCTTTTCAGAAAATTGATAAACTTCAAGAGATTTTATGTTAAATATTGATTTTTTGAAATGATAATCTTAGGATTTTTTACATAATATTCTTGAGCAAATATTTTCCATTTTAAATTAACCCTTAAATATCTGTAGGCGGGCAAGTAATCTATTAAAAATCTATTTTGCGACAAAAACCATGCCTATAACACCCCATGCATTTCAATATTTTACAATTTATTATCCATTGTGTCTGAGTTCTACTAAAAATTATGTTTTGGGTTTCAATCATCTTTAAATTAATTAAGTAACGATATTTCCAATTCGACGCAACTACTCGTAAATGTTCGGTTTGATTTCAACAATGAAATACAAGAAGAAATATTATTCTTCAAACTATTAACTGCTCCGTATCAAATATTTAAAATAATTATTCTTATTTCATTGAAATGCACATAAGTTAGCTCATATGTGGTGACGGGAAAATCATCACGGGTGGTAACTCAAATTAAAGAAATGGCACCACAATGTAAATCTATTCACTGCATCATTCATCGTCAAGCTTTGGCCACAAAATATACAGCAGAGAATTAAAAAGAGGTGTTAGATGAGGTTGTAAAGATGGTAAATTTGATCAAATCTCGAGTGCCTAATTAGCGTTTATTTTCAATTTTGAGTGGTGAAATAGGAAGTGCCTATGCCACATTTTTAGTTTACATTGAAGTACGGTGGTTGTCACATAGTAAAGTCCTCGGTCGATTGTTTGTGCGATGAAGTTTATATGTTTTTGACCAATTCAAAATATTTTACCGGAGTTATATTCATTGATGAGCAATGGTTGTGTAGACTAGCATACCTTTCAGACTATTTATCAAGGTTGAATGATCTAAATTTAAGTTTGCAAGGAGTTAACAACTCTGTATTTGCCTTGTATGAAAAGTAAAAGAAAATTATATAAAAGAAAATTGCAACTCATGCAACAGCAAATTGAAAAGTAAAAATTTACCATGCTTTCTTCTCTCTGTAACTTTGTCGAAGAAAATAATTTGTCATTAAAAGATGACGCGAAGAGCGACATCAAAAAACATCTAATATCAACTTTTGAATAATTTCAAATTTATTTTCCTGAAGATGTCATAGCTCAAAATTGGATTCGAAATCCTTTCGCATTGTTAATGGAGGTTCCAGACGATGTGATGGCAAAAGAGTCGTTTATGGACTTTATCAGTGACATTGAATTGAAATTAGGAATTTCAGGGCTCCAACTTTTTCAGTATTTAGCTATCCATTCGTAAAGAATACCCAAAAGTTGCTTGCCAAGCAATAAAATATTTAATGTGTTTGCGACTACATAATAATGTGAAACAGGATTTTCTGCAATGATTGCGATTAAAACCAAGTAGATAACCTTGCTGGACATTGAATCGGATCTTCGCCTTAAACTGACAAAAATTGAGCCCAATATTTCTTTTTTAGTTAATAATAAACAGGCCCAACATTCTCACTAACTATTTTTTAAGTCTAAATTATATTTTATTTATATATTAATCAGTAAACATATTTATCCCAAGTTACTTGTCCTTATTACAAATCTCCATTGCATTTTATACCACATTAAAAAAATTAGTTTTACCGATACGTCATCAAATTGTTTACAACGTACAAGTACGGTACTATGAAAAGGTTGAGAACCTCTGATCTAAATATTTATTCATTTTTAAAGTTTGCATTCATTATTTATTATGTATTATGTCTGTGAGTTAAAAAAAATTTACTACAAATTCCTTCCTTCCTATAATTATTAGCTGTTATTCCTTCGAACAAATTACACACTCACACAGATAAGTATATATAAGTATATATAAGTATATATATAAGTATATAATAAAACGTTATTGATTTTTTTTTAAAACTTAGAGCAGTACCTGAAGAACATCGAATTTTGCTGAGATAACTCAAATTCGACTTGAGGCATTTTATTCGTCAGATATGTATACTGTGATTCAAGTAGATCTTTCTTTGTATGCTTCTAGGTGTACAGCGAGTATCGTTCTGATTTCTAGGGACAGTGTATCAGATACTGTTCTTACATATAAAGAAATATATATATATATAAAAAATATAAGTTTTAAGGTTAATAAAATATAGTTTAGTAATATTTTCGGCTTAATTGTGTTCATAAACTATTAAGAAGTTATGCATTATAATTGTTCAAAGATGAATGTGAACCAGAAGATATTTTGTTTAAAAATATTTTTAATTATAAACCTGATAATGATTTTCCGTGGATTTCACCCGGTTTTTACAAAATTATAGTTGATAATTAGATTTATCTTTATTTTTGCGGGTTTTTTTAAACTTTATTACGCACTATTGTAGTTTTCACAAAATTTTCTTTTCTAATTTATATGGCCTAATTGTCATCAATCATTATTAGTAATTTTCCATGTCAGGTCTGCTATCCAACACCAACGTCTAAAATAAATATAAACAATTATATAACAATATAAATTTTAATTTTTAGATTTATAATAATATTTTCGTGCAAAGATTGTTATTTTATTTTAATGAAAAAAAAAATACGAATAAAAATAAAATATAGTATTAGACTAAAATTATGAATAAAGGTAATTTTTATTATTTTTTCTTGAATTTTCTTAAATTAAAGGTTGCTGAATAAATTAAACATTTCCAAGAACTCATTTCTGACATTTGACCGACATTTCATTTTATTTTTTGATGTTATTTTTGATTATACTATGAAATTTCTGTGGTTGAAAAAATCAGAATTTTAAAAACGCAATTCGGAACCTTTTGTGGAAATGTTCTTATTATAAAAAAAATTTACAATGAGGAAAAGGTCAATTTTTATAATTTCACTAAAATTAATTTTCTCATCTGATTTTAGTAAAACAATTGAAATTCAAAACAACTAATAAATTTCACCCGAGACCATTTCAAACATAAATATTAGAAATTAGAATTTCTTAGAGATTCAGTTAAATGAGTTTCTGCATCGACTTTATCACAAAGCAATTCAGAAAAATAATATATACTGTAGAACAGCGTTTCCCAAAGTGGGTTCCACGGAACCCTAGGGTTCCGCGAACTTTTTGTAAATATATTTCCAAAAAATCTTTATAAATAATTTTCGATTCCATACGAATCCAATTTAAAATTCTTTTTCGATTCCATATTTTTCGATTTTATAATTGAAAATGATTGTCTTCTTAATGAAGATATACGTATTGATATTGTAAAACATTTACGTGAATTATATGATAACCTTCAAAAATATTTTCCTGCTTCCAATAATGATCTCATGTGGGTTGAAAATCCTTTTATTATTAAAGAAAAACCTGATTGTTTATCAATCTCGGAATATGAGAACTTGATTGAAATAAGCTCCGACGAACAATTAAAATACAATTTCAACACTGTCCATCTGACAACATTTTGGGGAAATCTAATTTCGGAACATAAAGTTTTGGCCGAACGTGCAATACGGGTGCTTTTACCATTTTCTACTACATATTTGTGCGAAACTGGATTTTCTTATTATACTTCGACGAAAACGAAATATCGCAATAGATTAAATTGTTCGGCAGACATGCGCATACAACTATCAGCAATAACACCAAATATAAGCAGGATTTGCCAGGAAAAGAAGCAACAACACTGTCCACACTAATAACTTACTCATTGATAAGTTTATTTTATTTTTGATATGTGATTGATCAACAATCAAATGAATTTATTAATTTAATTTTTTGTATTATTGTTTTTTTGTTTTAATAAATACTATAATTTTCTATAATAATATATAGCTCATATTAATATTTAAAATTAAAATTCGAATAAATTAGTATATAAGGGTTCCGTCAAAAATATGAAATCAAAAAGGGTGCCGCGGTGAAAAAACTTTGGAAAACGTTGCTGTAGAAAGATACATTCTCTCAAAATAGCGTTTCTCAACTTTTTTTAATTGCAACCCTTGACCTTTAAATTATGACCTCGACCTTAAAAAATATAAAGTTTATCTTAAAAAATACAAACTTGAATGACCTTGAATTTTTTAATGAGTCATAGTCTTTGTTCATATGACTTTGAAAATTACAATGACACATCCAAAATCTTGAATAAGTCAATGTATTTGTCCTTTAAAATTTTGCACTTTTAAACTTTGAAAAAAATTTGCCAACCAGGGTTTATATGTCTTTGTCCCAACGGGTCGGTGGTTTAGCGGGCCTTTACGTCAATACTCAAAGTAATGTAGAAAAACAAAACCGTTAATTAAAATATTCATTAATTACGAAAAATCCGATTTGAGTAAACAAGGAAAGTAATTAAAACGAAACTGAAAGGCCCATTATCATGACGACATGATTAATGGGATAACGGGAAAATATTTTCACAAGGAAGACACACCATAAAACAATAAATGATTTCCGTCGTCATCGAAAAAATGAAAAGCCGAGTTAAAGATTGTCAAACGGATATGGCTTAGTGAAAACACTATTAATCAATGGGGATATTCAAACTATGTTAAGTGACTTCAATTTAGAAATAATTGGCATTTCACTTCAGGTACTGATAAAAAAACCTGAGAATAGGGTATTGTGTAGAAAGAGATTTATTAAACTAGAAAATTACGGAAATTATAAAGTAGTATTTATTAGCTAAAGTCAGAGCAGGATCAAATTATTAGAAGTGATAATTGTGAAAGGTGTAGGAAGTTAAACACTCAGAGTGACTCATCAATTTATCATAACGCATATTGTTGGTCGCTGTAATAATTTTGCTTACAATTTTTGGTGTATAATTTGTGATAAAATCAAATATATGTTGGGAGTATTGTGTCTTATTTTATCGAGCATTTGGAATCATATTTGCTGAATATTATTATTTCATTTATTAAAACCCAACAACATGGTCTAAAACAAGAATGCTCTATTTCAATGATTTTGCTTAGAATTACGATCAATCTAGTTCTTAAATCTGTTAGTATATCGATTTCTATTTCAATTTTACTTTCAGGTACTTCCATTTTCTGCTCACATTGCTCTTGTTGCACATCATATTTATGATATGTAATGCATAAATGGTATAGCTGTGAAAAGGCTATTCAACTAGACCCTGAATATTAAACTGACAAGTGTGTTTACATAGGGTTGCCAGACGCCCGGGTTTTCCGGAATTGTCCGGGATTTTATGTTTTTTTATATTAAAAAATTTATTTATTTTTGATTTTCGTTTTTAAAATGGGAAACGAATATTGTTATTTTAAAGTTCCTTATTTTGTTATTAATTTAGGTTATTTTTTCAATTGTTTACTTAAACTGCTGAAGTTATGGTCTACTTTTTTATTTTTAAAATTCGTTTTCTCGGTTTGCAGTGGTGAAAATCTGGCTACCCTAGTTTACATTATTCTTCAAAATAATAATTCTGAAAGTAGTTTCTGTCAAATACTCTAACAAACCTTGATCAGACATATTCAATAATATCAACCAAGGAAAGAAAACAAAATTTAAATAAAATATTTTAAACGCTTTATTTATGTACTTTACATAAAATGTTAAAAAGTTTAGAATATCCTGTTAATTAACATTGAATTAAATATTTATATTGGATTTATTTTATTTTTTAACAACTTTTGGAGCACCATACTTGATAAAATATAATTTAAAATGAAATCATAATACATAGTTATATTAATTATCAATTATTTATCAAATTTACGCTTAAACAATATGTTACGGAAATCAGGTCCAGAAAACAGTTAATAACATTAAATTACAATTTCTTAGACAATACATATACTTGGATAGAAATATATAAATATTTTGTAAACCATTTATGAAATTTCATCAACAATCTATGAATATTTATTAGAAATAAATTATCATTTTGGATAAATTTAGTAAATCAAAGGAATATTTATCTAAACCGGTTTTAAATAAATTGATATTTAGGTATTATTAACCAAGTTTATTTAAATTTAGTTAGAAATACCTAGCAAATTTCAAGAAGCACATCAAATGCAAAAGAAATTTAAGTATACGTGTTTGAGATGTGTTAATTTAGTTAAATTTAATAAAAACATAGCCAATTTATGGGTAGTTGTTATTATGGTTGTTATATGGTTATTATGGTAAATTAAACAAAACCATAGATAACTAAAGTAAAATAATTTTAAGTATAACATTAAAGTATAACATTATTTAACTATATCTTACTATTGAATAAGTTATTTTGCTAAATTAGAGTACTAAATATATATATTTTTAAAACATTATTAATTTTCTTTATATTTTTAAAAATCATGTTTGATGTAAATTGATAGCAATATCTGTTATGGTTATCAATAAATCAATAAATAACTATAGTGTTTTTATAAATATTTAGATAAATATTTATAAAACTTTAAGAGTAAAAATATTGTTTTATAAAGTCAATATTTATTGCAAATCATAGTAGATTTCATGTTTGAAACACACATACATATACATTTTAGTTTATAAATAAATACATGATAATAAGTGAAATTCTTACTTATTTTATTAAAATTAGTTAAATATTTAATTATTTTTAAACAGTTCGTAATAAACTTTTATTAATACATTGTCGATTCATGCAATATTTTTAAAATGATATTTTGCACCTAATTTTTATGTATTTATTGTTTTTTATCTAACTATATAAAATAAATTTTAGTTAACTGTTTTCACCAATCAAATTTGATATAATCTTTCTAAGTTTTTAAATCCTATGAAAGATTTTGGAAATATTAATTATGGAATTTGAGAAATTTTGAGTTGGGAAAATTTTCCTAGTGATTTTAAGTTTTGGGATATTTTTACAATGGTCGAAAGAGGATTTTGGCTCTTGATAACAAATTATGATTAATTTGGCTTGATTTTGTTAGGCTGAAACTGACGATTTTATCCGACTGCCGATGTTTGTGAAATAAGTGAAATAAATTACAGTGAAAACCTTTCCATTAGATATTTGAAAATAACATTCTCTTCAAATTCGATTTGCTGAAAATATATATTCAATTTCATAAAACAACAAATAAACACAAAATCCAGATTAATGAAAAAGAGTATAAAATTTTATTTTGTATATTTTGTAAACATTTTATGCTAATTAATCCGTAAATGGAATTCTCAGCAATAAAATAGTATAAATGTAATGGAAATGGGATAAAATTTATTTTCTATTTCGGAAATACCAAAAAGTTGTAATTTTATATTTTGTGTAAATTAATCAAAATGTTTTGTTTCTTATTTATTATAGATTATGAAATTTCTTATTTTATTTTTGATGATCGCGGTTTTCTTCGAAAACGGTTTTGTTAGTTCAAGCTGTAAGTTATAAATATCTGTTTACGGAAATATTTATTTTCTGTTTAGGCACTAAAAAAGGTGCTTTCGTTAAACCTTACTATTGTAACTACCAATGTTGTAGTCATATTTGCTTGCTTCCCTGCAGATGGTGGTATAGATGGTGTTATTGTACATAGTTGAAATCCTTGTAGTATTTTACAAATAAATTTTACAAATTATTATCTGTTAATTTTTTAAGATTTTAAATATTTTATTTTAATTATCGGCCTTTTTAAATTGGATCTCTACTTGAATCAGAGGTGTATCTCACATTTTATTTATGAATTAATGTTGTTACCAGAAAATCATTGTTTTTTATTGTAAATAACATAAATTAATATATCAGATAAGTGAATAACAAAATAAGCCTTGCTGCGAAGTAATAATTATATTTTTGAAAAATATTTCGATTTATACATAATTCTCTTCAGTTTCTTTTGGATTATTTATTAAACGAAACTTTTTTCAAAAAAATAATTATTACTTCGCAGCAAGGGCTTATATTATTTTTATACTAACTTAACATTATAATTAATGAGTACTGCTTTGATTGTCTGGGACTACTTCATTGCTTATTATTTTCCCCATAATGCAACTCTTTAATATTTTTACATTTACAGCACATTCTATATAGCTTTATTTAATTAATAAATAGTTCACCGACACACATCCTCGTAAAACTTTATGTTGCCTCCAGGACAGTTTATATATAGTCATTAAATAAAAACGTCAAACACACACATTGTATAATTTTATTAATTAGTATGTCACAAACTCACTATATAAATTTTTTAAATCAACTTTAATAGTATAGGGCCTATAGTATAGGACGCTGGGACAAACTGTGTTTGGTAGAAACTTAATCAGATATAGAAAAAGTGTCTGTTTGTCAATATATATGAAATGGACAAGGTCTATTAAAAAATCGAAATTGTTAAGAAAATACATTATTTATTTAAAAGATATGAAATATCTGCTAAAAAAGATTAAATAGTTAATTCATGAAGAGAGGCAATATATACTATACATGTGGTTACTACACATTTTTTTGTCTCCTGCAACGATATTGATCAGAATTCCTTCAGCAAAACGTTTTTATGACTGATACTTTTTTCACAAAGTTTTCCAATTCCGAAACCTCCCTTTAGCAAAAGTTTTATGAATTTTGAAACAAGCAAATTTTTTCTATCACTCGTGTAAATATGTGTTCAAGAGACATTTAATTGCAACTTTTTCTTAAAACTTTGAAAATTCAAATATTATTGTTATTATTATTATTATTTGTATTCTTGCCAATATTAGGATTCTAACAAAATAACTATTTTTTTATGATTACTAATATTTTTACGATTCGCAAATTTAATATTATACTTTTCGCAATTTTATTAATATTTTTATATTAATTTAATATTATTATGACTGAAATAGTTTAGTAAAAATTTTCACAAATATTAAAATATATTTTTTTATTATGAATATTTTTTATTATCTTTGAAAGCAAAATAATATTATAACTATTTTTTATTTTTACTAAAAAGTTTGAAAATTCAAAAATTATTGTTATTATTATTATTATTTTAAACTTATAATTTTAAAAATAAAACTTAAAATAACTTAAAATAGTTTTCTTAGTCGAAACCCCTCCACTAGCAAAAGTTTTGAAACAAAAAAAAAATTTTTCTATCTTCCTCAATTATGTGTGTGTTCAGTTTACATTTAATTGCAACTTTTTCTAAAATCTTTGAAAATTCAAATATTATTGTTATTATTTGTATTATTATGAATATTATAATTCTCACAATATAAATATTATTTTATTATTAATAATATTTTTACTTTTCGGAAAAGTTAGCATTATAATTTTCAAAATTTTATTAATATTTTAATTTTAATAATATTATTAATAATGTTTTTCTCACCATTTAATATGATTATTTTTCAAAACTCAAATATTATTATTATGAAGACTGATAATTTTTTTTGTAAAATTTTTAAAAAATGTTAAAAATGTTAAAATATTATTATTATAATTTTTCAAAACAAAATATTATGATAACTATTATTATTTTTACCAAATGTTTAAAATAATTTTTATTATTACTGTTTTTAGTCAAAACTGAAAGCTTGTTGTTTTATAAATTTTAAGAGCCATGTATACTTCTAATTAACATAAAAATGTGGTTTTAGTATATTGTGGAGCAACAAAATTCTAGAATTTTCATCGTGCAACTATATTTCTAAAACTAATTAATAAAAGAATTTATCGTTTTTAATGTATTAATTATTCATGACTTTGTTAGCTATGCTTTTGTATTGCTACATCTATGTTATGAACCTTGTTTTGAAACATTATTTTATCCATGCATTTCAGAAATTTGCTATAAAAATATGTTGAAATCAAAAATGTGAAAACTGAAGAAAAAGCTTAAAAATTATAATTGATATTAGTACTTCTGTGTTTAACAAATCTATTTGTAATAAGATGTATTTTATAAGTAATACAACAAATGTAAAATAAAAATCTGTAATATTTATCTGATTTCTATTATTATTTTTATAATACTTTAACTTTTTATTATTATTATTCGCTAATTTAATATTATAATTTTGAAAATTTTATTAATATTATCATTCGCAAATTTAGTATTATAATTCTCACAATATTATTATATTTTTTAATATGATTGTTTTTTATTATTTTTTTCTCACAAATTTAATAGTATTATCTTTCTCATAATTTTCTTATTTTGTTTCTTCACAAAACTTAAAATTTTAAAAATAAAACTTAATAAATTACAAAAGTTATTGTCACACAATACCTTGAAAGAAAACATCTATTGATCCACGAGAATTTAACAGATGCAAACTTCATATTCATAAATTGATGGACTTTTAACTGGTCTCAAATCATATACAGATGTATATGAAGAATTTCTTCGAGATCCATCCGTATGTAGCAATATTATAGACAAAATAATTTCCAGAGCGTGCAAAATGTTCATACATTTTGCCAACCAGAATTAATTTTTTGAAATTAAAAAGCATGATTTAAAATTTATCATTAGAATATCCAGTTGATGTATTTATAAAAGATTAAAAGTCCAGTATTTACAATCATAGAAAAGATGTATAAGTAGTGTAATATGAGGACTATACCCCGTGGATATTTGGCAAGAAAACAAACAGAGACCCCTTTCTAAAACATTTTTTTTCACGGGGGGTTTAATTTTTTTAAATTATCTTTTTAATGAACGAATTTTTTTTAAATTATTTGTTTTAATTAATGCATTTATCATTTAATATAATTTTTTGTTTAAATGTTCAAATTTAAAATTTTTAAAAATTTTTTTAATTCATGATCAAAACTTTATATCTAATCTTAAATTTCCACTTTGTGGTAACTGACTTTGATTAAGATCAAAATCTGGCGCCGGTACGAATGTAAAGAATGTATACTTATTTCTTATGTCTACATACTGATAGCACAATACAAATGTTTATTAAGATATCCCATATTCCTAACAATACTTTGCATATAACTTGTACTATAATTATCATTAATTAATGCATTTATCATTTAATATAATTTTTTGTTTAAATGTTCAAATTTAATTCATGATAAAAATTCTAAATATTTTTTCTCGATTAAAAAGCCTAAAAAATAAATCGAGTTAAATCGAGTACAGTTTGTCTAATGTAACTGGTCGATCTCAACACACCGATTCCTTATTTAATAACACAGAGACCAAATCATTGTCGATTTTAAATGATTTCCGAAAAGTTGGTTTTGAGCAATAATTAATTAATTTGTTTGCAGAATTACATAATATAAAATTAATTCGTTTTTTAAGATTTTCAACGGTTTTTCCGTAGAGGCTATTATTTAAAAATTTATAATAGTTTTTATCTTAGTCATTGGTTGATTGCGGTCTAAGTTGTGTGTTAGTGTCTATATACCTTTTAAATATTGAATTTTGATTATATTTAATGGCTCTATGTATATGTGTAATTTTAATTTGTAAAGAAACAAAAAGCTGCAAAAGTCTCCAATGAAGAACATAATTCTTCTTTGGATAATGTGTTAGCATTAACTTCTCAACCTTAGAACCTGGAGTGCACATCTTTTCAGCAGCTACTGAAAAATCAATAATTTTATCATGAAGAAATATTAAGATTTCTAAATCTACTTCAAATGTGACAGCAAATGACAGTGATTCAAGATCCTTATTCAAAAAATTATTTAAATTATTTAATTGATTAGTATCAGTAACCCATTCAAAATTTCCATATGGTAATGGTTGACTTAAAGCCCAACCATAGAGATTATTGATGTCAATGTAAAGCAGTTCGGTGTTGTCATCAGATACTACGTGATGTTTATTAACAAAGGTTAATCCACCACGGATTCCTTCTTCAAAAAACTTATACATCTCCATGTCAGTGAGAAGTTCGATTGGTTCGTCAAAAGTCATAAGAGCGGATACCCAAGACATACTGGGAATTTCATAAAAGTTAAGTGGTTCCAATCGGTTATGAACTAATGACTTTGAACGAAATTGCTGGAAAAAGTCAGCCAATAGAAAACCATCAAGTTTGAGGTAAACCATCATATAATCTAGTAAAGAGTTACAATTGGTTTCGTCGCAGATAGATTGAGCCTTACTATATTCGGCTTCAGTTACATCTTTCCAAATCGTTGGAAGTTCATATATAGTTTCTAAAACTTCTTGAGAAGTGGCAACGTTTTAAGGGAAAATGTTGAAATGAAATGATGAAAGATTGAAATTCTCCATCTTTTTCAAACTCTACATCAATATAAAATTGAATCTTAACAGATCCCATTTGATTGATAACATTATTTAATTAATTAATTAACTGTGTGGGTACTGTAATTAACTTTAAATTGAAATTCAAAACATCCATTCTAACAATGGCATGTGATTTGTTTAAATCGAAGTTAATAATATATGCTATCGAGCCACCATATTGATTAACAATAACAGAAGGAGTATCAACAGGAAAAACATCAGAAACATCATCTGAATCAGAAATGATTATTACATCATCAAACATCTTTGATTCGTCAGAGTCAGAAAGTAGAATAGTATCTATAATTTTAGGAACTATCGAAGAGCGTGGATTATTATTATCTTTTCTTTTTTTTTCTAATATTATTATTATTATTATTATTACTATTTTCATTATTATTATTATTATTATTATTATTATTATTATTATTAATATTATTATTATCACTCAATTGTAATTTAAAAATATATTTTCTTTTACAATTTTTTGTCTCTAAAATTTAAAGTTATAATTTTCACAATATTATTTTATTATTATTATTATTATTATTATTATTATCACTCAATTGTAATTTAAAAATATATTTTCTTTTACAGTTAAAATGTGTTAACAGTTCCTTATAGTTTAAATAAAAGTCTGTATAATTCATTTTATGGGTGTTTTTACCCGTGGGACAATTAAAATAGGTGATGTGATTATAGGTATGAGAATAATAATTTTCCATAATCGTATCACAATTTCCATCGTGGTGTGGAGAATCGCAAATATTTGGGTAAACATTACCTGTAATAATAAAAGAAAAATTTAAATATATAATCATAAAATCATTTAAATAAATCATTAAAAATCATTAAAATAAATAACTTAAGTATAAACATTAAATTAATTTTACACACAATGAATAAATGAATTTGATTGGTTAATTTTATTTTGAAAATCTTATATAAGTAAATTAAAATAGTTTAAAATCATAAAATGAATAAAAGTAAATGGTTTTCATATTATGTAATTATTCATTAATTGTTTTTATAGAAACCTCGGTTAGAAAAGAAGCTGTTAAGTTAATTCTTGAGGAAAATTCCGTAAATGCTATCAGTTTTAGTAGAAATTCACCAGTAATGTATTTACAATATCCAATGGAATATTTAAAATTTCCAATCATCTATTCATTTAGAGTAAGTATTTTTATTAAAAGCAATATTATTAATAAATTCTAATAGGAACCAACAACATTGAAACAAAGCCTATACAATATGAAAGTTGGTGAAATTGGGGAAATTGATCGAAAAAATATATAACAGAGTTATTAATAGCAATCAACAAAGATATTAGTTTTAATGAACAATTCACTTTTATGAATTGTGATAAAGAATGTAATTATGAAAATAAAAAATAAAATGAACATTTTATGATTAAAATAAGAATTCAAGGATATAAAGAAGATAACCAGACTATTCGACAATTTGGAAAATTGCTGAAGCCAAATGTATTTAAATAAAATTTATTTAACTTTATTCGTCCTAGTTTTTTATTGTTTATCATATTATTTTGAATTTATTGTGTTTAAATTAATAAAATGTTAATATTGAATTTAATTCAAATATAATTAATTATCATTTTATAATTATGATATGATAGTAAAAATTTAATAGTACTTACATTTTTATTTTTGCAACTCGGAGTTTTATCATTTTGAACATTTTTGTTGATAATTTTTATTAATGATTTTAAATCTTGAATTATATTATTGATGGATTCCATTTTCTAAAAATAATTAAAAATATGATATAAAACTTACTAAAGTTTGGTATTTGATAAAAAGAATTTTTTTAAAAATGCATTCACTCAAATATTAACAAACATGTAAGTGGTTACATGATCGACCAATTAAAATTTAGTTTAAAAAACACACTAAATTACATAACATCAAAAACATTCAAATACATATAATCCTCTGAACTTAATATTTTAAAAGTAATACGTATTACATAATTCATTTTTAATTACATTTATAATTAAAAAACAATTTTGAAAAGAAACTTTATTCAATAAATTCATTTATTTTCCATTGTTTTTAACCAAGCTAAGCAATTCTGTCCACATGTTTTTGTCATCAGATTTTGATAACGAATTTGATTGTATTCTATTGGCATTAACATTGATTCTAGTTTATTAATTAATATAGGAGGATAATAGAAACCCATTGGATCAAATACATTTATTTTATTTGGTTTCACATAAATTGCAAGCTAATGTTCACCACTGAGATTAGACGATTGAGTATTTACAATCAAAGCTTTGTTAACATTGATATATGGAATTTTATCTAGTGGGAAAACTCCAAGAAATTCTTTTCCCAATAATTTTCTACCAATAGAATCAATCTGAATAGAACTAATAATAATTAAAAAATATATAATTATAAAAATTTCTTACTTCATACTTGACAATTAAAAAATCTCAATCTGGTTTATAGTTCAAACTAATACTGTTCGATTGGAAGTAATTTGAATTTCCTTTTCAAAAACTCCATATACAATTACCGTAAAAGATTCAGTTAGGGGTGGTCAAAACTTTATATCTAATCTTAAATTTCCACTTTGTGGTAACTGACTTTGATTAAGATCAAAATCTGGCGCCGGTACGAATGTAAAGAATGTATACTTATTATATACATACTGATACCACAATACAAATGTTTATTAAGATATCCCATATTCCTAACAATACTTTGCATATAACTTGTACTATAATTATCATTTTCAAAGTCTTGACTATATTTTTACGATAATCACTTCCTTTACTTAAAGTTATTGACTTAACGTTAAAGTGATCAAAAATAGTAAATGTATCTAAAAACGAACAACTAAATCTTTTATTTCCCTGGAAAGTTACAAGGATAAAATTAGGTAATTGTGTATCACCAAAAATTTGTTCCTTATAAAAAGAAGAAGATCCAATAGGTAAAGAAAATTCAACAACTTCTTTGCTTCGCATTGGATAAATTGCATTTCTTGTAGCAAGATCTACTTGATGACCCGCTAAAACAGAAGGTTAAACACCAATTCTTCTTACCATTATTTTTGCATCTAGAAATACTATTTTAGGTACAAATTTAGTAATTTCAAAATTTTTTTCTGGATTTGTTCTTGTTAATTTAATATGGACACTAACACCTGGTAACAAATATTTGGGTTGATCAAAGAAATCAAATTGGAGTGGTGAACATAATGAAAATGCTTTTGATTTTCCAATCCATTTAAAGTATTTCCATCAATGTATACTAGATAAAATATACAGTCGTGACTAATTGTATATTCATTCTTCGCATTGTTATAGTAAAAATATTCATAACCTGTATGTAATGTGCTCTTACTATGTTTAATATTTGTGTTGTTATAAAATGAAAATTATTGTATACAAAAGTGAAATCGGTCAGAGCAACTTGACATTCACCTTCCAAGTAAATTGGATTTTGAAATTCAACATTAAATTTATCAGCTTTATTATTTGGATGAGTAAGAAGACAACTATTACTCGGTAGATTTATGTAAAATTCTTTATTCAATTATTTTTCTAAAATGTATTGATAAATGTGTTTTGGTATCTTTACTAAATGTAATTAATTTTCCACTATCATCGCGAATATTAATTTTAATGTTGTTTATAGTTGAAGTTGAAATTGGTAAATACATTGGATTCTTCATTTTTAATTGTACAATTTCCTTTTGTTCATAGTTTGTAACCCAAATAGATTTTAATAAAAGAACTCTAACATTTTTTTAACAGTTATTGGTTCAATAATATTTGAATAAATGAACATTTGTTGATGATGATGTAATAATCTTGGAACTTTATTACCAACGATTTCTTTATCACTAAAAGTTTGTTTATTTAATGCTAAGGTTTTGATTAAATTGTTGTCAAAATATATTTTTGAAATGTTATCTGCAAGTTTTATTTTAACCAATTCATTGTTCTCAATTTTTAGTTCTTTAAACGAAGCCGAAATAAAATACATTAAATGTCCTTGTAATTCAGATAATGTGTTTATGAGTAAGTTATCTTCAAAATATTTTTCAAATATTGTTTTTCCTTCATAACTTATAATTATCCCGAATTGTTCCATAAAACCATCAAATGTAAATTTTGGTAATTTTAATCGACATTGATCATCTTCATTAATGACGGATATAGACTTTAATCCGAAACTAAACTCATGTTGAATGTCAGAGAATGTTGCTTTAAATGGAACAATAACCAAGTTCTCATATTTTTCAATAAAAAAATCAACATCAGGGGTATGTTTAGGATTTATTAATTCATAATTTTCATTTTGATTATTTATTTTCAAATATTTTATTTCAGTAACACTCTCCATCGTTTCATAACTTAGGTAAGAATTACTAGAAAACGGAAATGTTTTATACACAAAAGTAAAATCAATCAAAGCAACTTCCCACTCACCATCCAAGTAAATAGGATTTTGAAATTTGACATTAAAATTACTAGCTTCATTATTAGGAAAAATAAGAGGACAACTATTACTAGGTAAAATCATATAAAACTGGTTTTCTTTCACAATATTTATTTTATTAATTGATTTTCAGATATCCAAGTTGGAGTTTCATATCCATGCCATTTAAGATAATATTGTTTATATTTACCAACATTCTTGGACTTTAATATCTTTTGAATTCTGAATACAGTAGGGGCTTCTATAACTTGGAGTTCTTGTTCGTAGAATTTTCCACTAACTTGATTGCTTTCCTCATATTTGATAAAGTAGATTACAGGATTCTGATTCATATCAATTTCTGAGATTTGAAATACTTCATCGCTCCAATTGTTGTTGAAATTCTTGATGAATGAAGAAGCACTGATTTTACTTATTCTAACGTGATTACCCACTTTATATTTAGGTTTTTTAATGATAGAATCAGATTGTTGTGATATCCAATTATCCATATTATTCGTTGAATAAACATCAATCGGTCGCATTCCATTTAAACCCTTATGTCGCGAATAATTGTAGCTATAAATTGCTTTCTGTAAATCATTTATCCAAGTTTTATTTCCTTTATATACGAAATATTTTTTCAAGCGATCTCTTAGAGTTCGATTAAATCTTTCCACGTGGGCAGCTTTAAATTGAAAAAATACAGAGTAATGATTTATTCCTTTGATAATTTCTTTAACTTTACTATTATAAAATTCTTTACCTAAAGAATAAATTTAATTTAATTAATTTTTTTATTTGCATACCCAAACCTGTTTGTAAATTACGAGGCTTGCCATCAATAAATAATTCCTTGATTGCTTCAGCCATTTCATTAGCCGATTTGGTTTATGTTGGATTAGCACGAGCGAATCGACTAAATATATCAACATATGTCAAAATATATTTGTATCTCTTATTAATTTTAGAGAATGGTATCATTTCCATCAAATCCATTTGCCATAAATCATCAACTCCCATTGTTTTATAACTACAGGTTTTGAATTTCTTCAACATTGGTTTATTTAAACTGTACGCCATTTGCCCAGATAACCAATTCTGAGTTTCTTTCTTTGAATTAACTACTTCCTTTGCCAGTTTTGCTACACCTCCAAAACCAGCGGGATGTTTTGGATCTGTCAATACGTTTTCGATCGTTTTCATTGTGTTTCGATTTTTGGTTAATGTTTCCTTCATTATTACAACAAGTTGTCAAAATATTTAAATCTAAATTATGTTTATCCGGTAATGAATTCTTGATACCCATTAAGAAGTTAATGATGAAATTGCGCTTATTGGAGATATTACTATTGGAATTAACGCCCCCAAAAACCCACCATTTTGCTTATATATTATTTTTTGCATAAGACGACGATTCTTAGTGTTTACTAAATATAAAAGTGATCTTTTATGTTTTTGTAATACACAAACTACGTTAACAATAACGTCAACTAGATCATCTATAACAAATGAAGGAAAATTCTAAAAAATATTCATTCTTTTATTATTAGGAGCCTTCAACAATGCATCAAAGTATGGTAGACTACGTTAAATTTTCATATTAAATACATTTTTCAAATAGTTGTTTTGTTCTTATTTCAATCCACTTTTTATCTTTAACAATCTTCTTACTCGTTGATTTTTCACGTTGAACAATAACTTTTTTAAATCGTAACACCTTTCTCATTGAAAATATCAGTTCTAATACGTAATTCATTGAGACATTGTTGTGTAAAGTCAAAGAACAAATATCCGTGGGGAACCTTTGTTGCATCTTGAAACGAATCAATCAAATATTTTCTATCATTGGGATAAGCTTGTCTAGCAAGAAAATCTATAATGGTTGCATCTCGAGGGTTTTTGAAAATAACCAAGTATTGGGCATTTAAATTACGAGTTCTATGACTGCCTCCTTGATGAAACAAGTTTTGAGTAATAAAAATAACAGTAACTTCAATATGTCGAGCAATTTTTGTAAATAAATTATTAAAATCGTTTTCTTTATTAGCTTCTTGGTATAGATCATCGATAATAATAACATCGCCTTGATGCAATCTAGATGACCAATTTTTATCAAATCCTTTAATTATTGTCACTTTCAATTTACAGAATTGATTTTGAATAAGTCTATGTTCTTCGTCAGTCACTCTATGCCAATAAATTTTGTTGAATTTTAATTTGAACAAGTTTGATTGTAATAAATTGCATACAAATAAAGTCTTTCCACAACCACTTGGTCCAACTACTTGATATACTGCATCATTTCTTAATTCTATTTTATTATTAATTATTTATTTAATTGTTTATATTTGTTTTAATTTTTAGAATTACTTTAATTGAAATTATTTGAAAATGTTGAGTAACATAAATTATAAAGGAAGATATTCAAAACCTGATATGAACTTCCCATTTGGAAAACCACAGCAAGTTGTAGATCGATCAGGTAAGTATCCGATAATATTTTTCATATCGGGGAAATGACGGGTTATTGGATGTAAGCAACCTCTAAAAACTAAGGATTTGAAATATAATATTCATGATTTAACAATTCAATCAATCACTGTAACAATCGATATTGGAAAATTTATAAATCTATATGAATTACAAAGAAAGGTGAATTGTATATTTGAACCGGAAATATTTCCAGCATTACGTCTTCAAAAATATAATCCATCATGTGTCAATATATTTTCAAGTGGGAAAGTAGTAATACTCGGAATAAAATCCTTGGATTATAATGATTATGTGGAAAATATTAAATCAGAAATAATTATGTTAATAAATTAATAAATATTTTGTTTGAATTTGTTTATTTATTAAGTATTATAAAATGACAAAAGGTATATTTAAATATGTATTTTATTTTATTATTTAGTTTATCTCTTTGAAGTAATTTTAAAGAAAATTCAGGAACTTTATCCAAGAATTAAAAATACGTTGGAAAATTGCGCACCAAAGTTTCTTGCAACAAAAAATTACCATTTCACAGGGATTAACATTGAAGAACTTCTCGAGATTCACTATGACAACGTTCAGGGATCTGGTGACCGATGTGTTGCAAATTGCATTGTTTGTAAGGATAGTATGAGAGTAACATGTTCAAATGAATGTCCATGTTGCCACGATTTCAAACGTGACCAAACAATCCACATATTCGGATATTTTTGATTTGAAATAAAAATGAATCTTTTTTATTTAATTTTTATTGTCAATAAAAATATTTGTATGGATTGAAAGTTTGTTATTTTTAAATTGAAAAATTATTAATAAACTTACAATTAAATTTTAAAAATAAATAAAAAAAAATGTTAATAATAATAAAATAAAATAATGATATAAAATAAATATTTTATTAAATAAAAATAATAATATTAAATAAAAAATTAAATGAAAATAAAAAATAATTCTTTAATTCACTTCATTAAACAAAAATTTATATTTAATAATAATATAATTGAAAAATAAATAAAATAATTGACTTGATTAAAACAAACAAATTACTTTCTCTCTTCTTTCTTTTTCAAGCCAAATATCCACGGGGCATAGTCCTAATATTACACTAAATAATAGTTTTTATATTGATTTTTTATTTCGAAATATAATAATATTTAGGGTAAAATTAAACAAATACTTTGGTAAATTATGAATAACTGTTAGGAAAATAAGGTTATTTACGATTTATTTAGCAAGTTATTAGATATTGGGAAAACCAGACATTTGAGGGTAATTTCGGTAATCTATGAACTATAATTAAAAATATATCATTTTTTA
The DNA here is from genome assembly GCA_022537955.1 of Schmidtea mediterranea. Taxonomy (NCBI): domain Eukaryota; kingdom Metazoa; phylum Platyhelminthes; order Tricladida; family Dugesiidae; genus Schmidtea; species Schmidtea mediterranea. Next base: position 52,189,358 of record CM039679.1, on the reverse strand, counting down.
CACAATCGGAATTCTAAATTACTCATTCTTTAGATAATCTTTTAACTGGAGTTTTCAAATATCTAGGCCTATCTATCATATACAAAATATCCATCTTGTTGAATTTTTACCTAGTTGACCATATTTAAAATTAATAATATTATTAAAATTTCTTTAATCATTTAGAAATCTGTATAAATTAATAATTATTGTTTATAGCTAAAGATTTGCGTGTTTAACTTCTCATTGGTTTAAATTAGTACAAAAGTAATAGTGTACCGAGCGCGGTTCAAGCTATGAATGTAATTAAACATTATGGTAATTTATTATTACAATTATTATTATTATTAATTGTCTTTTAGATGATTATTTTAAAGTTATTAAAGAACGTCTGGAATTATATTATGCAGAAATACATGAATTTATGGATAACTCAACATCAATAATTCCAGACTTGATATTCAATCATACATCAATATGGATATTTACTGTAATTGATGAGTTCCATTGGGATATCGAACAAGACAATTTGTCAAAAGATATGAAACCTGAATATCTATGTGGTGATAAATGTCAATGCTGCGCTGCCCGATATCGGATGTATGTGGAATGGGCTTTGAATAAAGCTCTTCAACAAAATTACTATAGTAGAATTATTTCTTTATAATAAAAGTTTTTGTTGTACATGTCTTGGTTTTTTATTATATATTAATAATTATAATAATAATAATAAAATAAGTGATAGTTAAAACATTACTTATAAAAATAAGTAATAGAATAAAAATTAAATAATATTAATAATTAAAATACTACTTATTTTTTAAAACTAGTAATTTTAAATTTGAAATTTTTTAAAAAAATATGACCTTGAGAAAATTTGAATGACCTTGAGAAATTTTTGATGAGTCATGGTTTTTGGTTGAATGACGTTGAGAAATTTTAAATGACCTTGAAAAAATTTGAATGACCTTAAGAATTTTTTGACGAGTCATGGTCTTTGTTTGAATGGCCTTGAATGAGTCATTGCCTTTGTCTTAAATTTTTTTGTACTTTTAGACTTAGAAAAAACGATAATCTAGCGGTGACACGATCTAGCGGTGACAAATCTTACTACTTGAATTTATATCAATTTATGTCAATGGATTTGTTTTTGAATTAAATGTAATTCAGATAACTTTAAAACTAAAATTTATTAAAATAAAATTTATTATTTACCAAATTTTCCCTTCTTCTTACAGTAATTTGTGTAAGAAATGACTTTTTATATTTTATAATCTTCTTTTCGTTGATGAATTTCCAAAGCTCACTGAATAGATCAAAGCTTTGGAAGGACATAGAACTGAATCCGTTTTTCTTCAAAGTAGTCATCCTTATGCCTGACTTAATTTTGTTGAAAACACTTTCTACTGATTTCAGGAATGGACTGCACGTGGTAAATTTTCTATAAAATAATTTGGTGATAATTCTCCTCCGTGAATGAATACATTATCGTAAATAATATGATATCCCACTAAGTTCAATTTAGAATTAACTTCGTTTAAAAAATCTCATAGGTTTCCTTTTTATCAGATCCTACAATTAATATTTGGTGAATTGGCTTTTTTACATTAATTGCCAAAGTCAATGACATATTTTGGTCTCGGTTACTGGAAATCGTTAATTAAATTAATTGATATCTTATGCAGTTGTTGTTCATCATAATAGCAGAAATTGTCAACTTGGAAACTATGCAATTTCTTTCTTCAAAAATTTTGTATCTTTCTTCCACACAGTCTTATAAATTATTTCCCTGTTCTTCGAAAATTCGTTTTTGATTGCAAACTTTTTTTCCTTTGACAAAAATCAAAATTTTTATATTTATAAATGATGGATTTATTGAGGCTTTAAAAAATTCTCATTAATTTCCCAAATTTATAAAAATAAGTTTATAAATATAATTTTAAACATAAGTTAATTACACACAAACTTTCCGTTTTTTCGTCGACTCCATAATGATGTAATCAAGATAATTATTAAATGTGTATTTTTTACTTAAATTTTTGTGTGTATTTAATAAAAACTTTTTGTGTATAAATTTTTTTTAAATTTTTGGCGCGATTATTTATGTAATTAATTTTCGAAATTTAATGTAAAATATTGTATGTGTAAGTTAAATTTTTTAAGTTAAATTTTAAAATTGAATTTAAATTATATATGATTTCTAAATAGAATTTTCAGTATAATCAATGAATTTTTAAAATAAAAATTTTATTATGATTTTTAAATAGAATTTTCTGTATATTTTATCAATGAATTTTTTTATATATTATTTTTTAAGATGAAATTTTTAGGATAATTTACAATGAAATTTTTATAGAAGTTCTTTCTTTTTGTAATCCCTGCAGCATCTGCATCTAAATGGACAAGTCAACATTGAAGGATCTGCATAAAATCAGTTTTGTAAATTGAAAATGAGAATAGTTAAGGAATTTGATAAAAAATGGTCGTCTAGGTTACGTCGAGGCGATATAATAATTATAGATGATTTTTATCAAGAAACAAATAAGGAAAAGGATTTCAATAACTTGTTCACAAAAATCAGTAATTTTTGCGGAGTTACTGTCATTTTCATAACACAAAATTTATTTCATCAAGGAGGAAGTCATTGAACTCGTAATTTAAATGGTCAATACCTAGTTATTTTCAAAAATCCTCGCGATCAAACGATGATCGATTTCTTAACTAAGCAAACTTATCCAAACAATAGAAAATTTTTAATTGAATCATTCCAAGATGCTACAAGCGTTCCCCACTGATATTTATTCTTTGACTTTACTCAATAATGTAGTGATGATTTACGTATCCGAACAGATATTTTTAATGAAAAAGGTGTTACGATGTATAGACAAAATTGAAAACAATAAATGATTATCAAATATGTCGTTTAAAAAGTACTTGTCAAAAATGAAATTCAAACCAAAAAAGTTATTCTTAAACCCAAACTAAAAGTAAAGACGAATTTAAAAGAGAATTTAAAGAAGAATCTAAAAAAAAGTGGATAAAATTATAAACTATAATATTTGATTGTAAATAGTAAACATGAAATTTGAACGTAGTCTACCATGTTTCAATGCATTGGTAAAGGCTCAAAATAATAAAAGAATAGCAATTTTACAAGCTTTCCCTTCATTTATTATTGACGATTTGCTTGAAGTTATTGTAAATATAGTTCGAGGTAATGTTAATATTAGTAAAGCTAAAAGAGTGGTATTACAAAGACATAAGAGATCTCATTTATCATTGGTAAATACTAAAAATAGACGTTTAATGAAAAGAATAATGTATAATCAAAAAAAAGACAATACAAAACAAGAGGAATCAATGATTTGTGGCAAATAGGCTTGATGGAAATTATACCTTTTTCGAGAATCAACAAGGGGTACAAATATATTTTAACTTGTATTGATGTTTTCAGTAGATATGTCCGTGCTATTCCAACAAAAACTAAACCTGCTAATTAAATGGCCATTGCAATTAAAAAATTGTTTAAAGATGGACAACCTCGCAATTTACAAACTGAATTGGGTAATAAATTTAATTAATTATTTAATTTACTTTATTTGAGGTTAAGAATTTTATAATAGCAAAGTAAAAGAAGTTATCAAAGCCAATCATTACTCAGTATTCTCCCAATTCAAACCTTGTTATGTGGAAAGATTTAATCGAACTTTGAGGAAAAGATTGAAAAAATACTTTGTGTATCAAGGTAATAAACTTGGATACATGTTATACCGAGAATTATTTTTAGTTACAATCATTCGCCACATAAAAAAATAAATGGTCTCAGACCTGTTGACATTACAGACAAAGTCAGCATTACCAACAGATACCAAACAGTAAAGAAAGAAAAAATCGATAAGCCAAAATACAAGGTTGGTGATCGTGTAAGAATTAGTAAAATCAGTACTTCTCCGTTCATCAAGAATTTTGACAACAATTGGATCGATGAAGTATATGAAATAAAGAAAATAGATACAAAACAGAATCCCGTTATGCATTTAATAGCAGATCATGAGAATAAAGAAATCAGTGTAAATTTCTACAAACAAGAACTCCAAGTCATTCCAATCCCAACAATATTTAGAATTCAAAAGATTTTAAAAACCAAAGATGTTGGTAAATATGAACAATACTACGTCAAGTGGCATGGATACAAAACTCCGACTTGGATATCCTCATCTCAATTGATTAAATAAATATTATGAAAGAAACCTAGTAATAGTTGTCCACTTATTTATCCTAATAACGAGACTAGTAATTTTAATGTACAAGTAAATTCTGTGTACTTGGATGATGAATGGGAAGTTGCTTTGATTGATTTCACTTTTTTGTATAATCCTTTTCCGTATTATAGTAATTCTTGTCTACGATATGAATCGCTAAAGAGTGGTAGTGAAATAAAATATTTGAAAATAAATAATCATAATCATACTTATGAAATAATAAATCCAAAATATACTTCAGATGTTGACGTGTTTATTGAAAAATATGAGAATTTGATTATTGTCAGTCCGCATGTTCCATTTATCTTTCAGTCTGTGCATTGGGGTCAAATGGACCCCAGTCTTTGTAATAAGTGATATAATAAGTTTTTACACTAACTAACTATGTCAAGCAACTAGATTTGCCTCAACTAAGGTTTTCCACACACATTACAAAAGAAATAATCAAAAATACATTATATATGACGTAGCTACAATAGTTTTAAGCAATTTAATTATATTTTGGTGCATTGTGGTTTTTTACAAGCTGTTCATTAGCAAAACAAATGTTACAGAAAAAAACAACAATAATTGGAACAATTCGCACAAATAAACCAAATCTACCTAAAGAATTTACGAACAAGGCCGAAATTAAGAACCGAGTCGTGAATTCTTCCAAATTTTGCTTCGACGATCATCTGACGTTAGTAAGTTATGTTCCGAAGCCCAACAAAAATGTATTGTTGCTATCCACTCTACACAATGATGATATTGTTGACCTCGATTCAAATAAACCAAATATCATATTGGACTATAATAAAACGCAGGAGGAGTTGACACACTCGACAAATTAGTTCGTACCTATACCTGCAAAAGAAAGACCAAACGATGGCCAATGGTTTCAATTTCTAATATGATTGATATCACAGGTATAGCTGCTTATAACCTGTACAAATGTGCCAATTCACAACTATTCATTCAGCGGAAAAGCAATGAACGTAAAATCTTTTTGAAGGAGCTGGCTATGCAATTGGTGAAATATCATATATTAAACCGAATATCAAACCCACGGGCAATGAAAATAAATGTTAAAATCGCTGTTCAACAAATAGGATGTAATATAATAAACCTTAGACAGACTTCAACAGCTGAAGGAACAGCGGCGAATAGATCTGTCAGTAAGCGACCAAAATGTTATATTTGCCCCCGATCCGATGATAAGAAAACAGGAACAAGATGTTATTTTTGTAATCAGCCATCTTGCACAACACATATAAAACCGTTTGCATAAATTGTATCAACGAAGAAGTAATGGATTTGCTCGAAGAAAACAACGAAATCATGTCAGACGATGCGTCTGGTTAATTATTTTTCTGTAATATAATATAATTTAAATTATCTTAATCTTAATCTTATATATTTTGAATAAAAACGTTTTTTTCATTAATTAATAAAAATAACATAACTATTTTTAACAAAAAGATCATGAAAAGCTTTAAAATATAAATGGGGTCGGGTTGACCACATGAACAGACTATGGAAAATTTACTATGCACAGACTGAAGGTTAAAGTAACATTCCGAGATATTCAACATGCGTTTAGTTTTGGACTAAAATCTACATCAATCATTTGTGAAGAGGATCATTTTCGAATAAAATTACCAAAATTTACTGATGATGGTGTTATGGAACAATTTGGAATAATTATAAGTTATGAAGAAAAATCAAAATTAGATAAATATATTGAAGATAACTTATTCATTAACACTTTATCAAAGTTACAAGGTCAGTTGTTGTCATTTAATCCTTCTCCTTTTAAAGAATTGATAATTCAAAATAATGAATTGGTCAAAATAACACTAGTAGATGACATTTCAAATATACCTTTTGACAAAAATTTAGCAAAATATTTTGGATTAAAATTTTCAAACTTTAAAGAAAAAATTTATACTAATCACTTAAATTCCAAAATTATTACATCATCATCAACAAATGTTCATTTATTCAAATATTATTGAACCAATAAATGTTGGTGATGTTAGAGTTCCATTTTAAAATCTATTTGGATTAAAAAATATGATCAAGGAGAAATTGTTTAATTAGAAATGAAGAATCCAATGTACCTCCTAGTATCGTATTTAACTATAAACATCATTGAAATAAATATTCGAGATGATAGTGTGAAATTAATTAAATTTAGCAAAGATAACAAAACACATTATCGTTACATTTTTGAAACATAATGAATAAAAAAGATTTTTACGTGAATTTGCCCAGTAAAAGTTGTCTAGATACATTTCTAAATAATGAAGCTGGAAAGTTTAATGTAGAATTTCCAAATCAGATTTACTTGGATGGCGATTGGGAAGTTGCTTTAACTGAATTCACTTTTGTGTACAATAATTTTCCATTTTATAACAACTCTTATATTAAATATATTACGAGTACATTACATAATAGTTATGAATATTTTTATTATATTGTAGAAAACTATACAATTAGTGACAACTCTACATTTTATCTGATATATATATATATATATATATATATTGAAAATAAAATTTTGAACATTAATTAAAAATATTTTCCATTCAAAGTAACATTTGAAAGTATTGAAGAAGCTTATTGCTTGGGTTTTAATGAAAAAGAAGTAGATTTTAATGATGAATTGAATCAGATACGTATACCAAATAAGAAATCAAAATTTTATACTATAATATTAACTATAACTTATTATTATGATGTAGCGTATACTGAGACATTTAAAGAAAATTTATTCATTACTGAACTTTCATAAGTCACTGATCAGTTAATGACATCTCATTCTCATCCGTTCAAATCTTGTGAAATTAAACAATATCAACTTGTTAAAATTGAATTGGAAGATGATGTTAGTAGTGTTATATTTGTTAAACTGTTTGTTAAACATTATTTACAAATTAAGCAGTTTTATTTAAAATTTAACAACTTAAAATATTTCTCACAACTTTATTCAAATTCAAATCACATGATAATCATAATTTAAGTATAAGTCTTATATTTACAAAAACAAGTATTTAACAATAATTAAACATACATATTTGGATTTTTAGTAGATTTTATCGGTATCTATAAGTACCTGTTCCATGTAGGTTTTTAAGCTTTGTTAGAAATTCAACTTATTTAGTGGTTGGTCGATAATCATTTAATTTCTAGTAATGTGGTAGATATTATATTTGTTTATATCAGTTTTATTCTAACCTTTAGCATCTTTGAGTTAATAATTTTAAGCGTTGAATCATTTTCAATAAATATATGAAAATGTATTCCATGTACAATGAAAGTAATATATGTTTTGAGAAATTAATTTAAGAATATTTTTCTAATCAAGTTTCTTTTCACTAGAAATTAGATTAACCACTACTTGTACTTACTAATTAATTTATCATTCAGTAAACAATAAGACTTAGGGGTGAAAAGATCAGAAAACCTATAAAAATAAATTTAAGTAATTCTTTGATTTAGGGACATGTGAAAATTAAATTAAAAAATTGACATTTATCTTTGAAAATAACTTTAAGTAATTGTTCATTGTTGGACGCAATTAAAAATATTACAAAAATAGTAGAAAAATTTCAAAGTCTTTTAACTAAGTTTTACAAAATGTCAATAAATCACATACAAGACTTGTAAAGCAATAAATTTTATTCAGAGAAAATATAACAATGGATTTGGTTTCAATGATTAATATTTTCTTAATAGCAATCAGATAACTGAGCAACCAAACAATTTGGAGCCATAAAGGATCGATAAAAGAGTGGAGAAGTTAATAAAATTTGTAATTGAAATTGTATTTCTTTTATTGTTCAAATTTTTATGTGCGTTTATTTAAAGATTTCTTAGTCAGTAAACAATTTTTGATATTGATTTGTTCGGTAACTAGTTATTGATAACATATTGTGAGTGTATGAATAACCAAGTATTTTAAGGGGAAATTATTGAGAGAAAATTTTATTTTTAAGAGAGTTAAGTTGATTGAAAATATGTGTTCAAAGAGTAAATATTATTTAAATATAACATTTTAATGAATAAGTAAATTATTCAATTCCTAGTATGCATATAGAGAGTTGTACAGTACTCGATTATTTGTATACATTACCTAGTGATTGTTGTTCAGTTATTAATGAATTATTCACTGTGTATGGGTTATCAGTATTCACAAGTTGATTACCAAGTAAATATAACAATGGATTTGGTTTCAATGAATTTGATTAAATTTCGCTTGATAACAACAAGGTAATTAAGCAACCAAAAAATTTATCAATTTCGAGTCATCAATGATGTGAAAGAGAGTGAAGAAGTTAATAAAATTTCAACTTGTATTTCTTTTGTTCAACCTTTTATGTGTTTTATTTCAAAACTTGTTGGTCAGTAACCGATCATTAATATTTATTGGTTCAGTAACTAGTTATTGGTAACATTTTGGGATTATAGTCAATAACCATGTATTTTAAGGGGAGATTATTGATGAGGAACAAGTTTATTGATATTTTTAAGAGGTTGAGTCGGTTGAATATTGTTATTTAAAGGGTAAATACTATCTAAATGAATATTCTTATGAAAAATAACATTTAATATAAGAATAATTGTTCAAAATTGAATACATTTTTAAAAATAGTTGAAAACTGTTTGACTTTTACAAAATAATTTCAATAAAATACAATAATCAAATACAAAATTTTATTCAGAAAAGAGGTCTTGCTTACTACTCAGTAACTAAACAACCAAGTGATTTACAGATATAGAGGCATTAATGTTGTGAAAGAGAGTGAAGAAAATTTTATTAATAAATTTGTATTTTTACTTGTATTTCTTGTCATTGATTTACTTTTATTTAAAGTTTTGTTGGTAAGTAACCAAATATTTATTTGTTCAGTAACTAGTTATCGGTTACCTAATATGTATACAAGTAACTGGAATAAAGTTCACGACCTGAAAACCTCAACATGTAGTGGATAGAAGTGGAAAATATCCAATCTTATTCTTTAATAGCGGAAAATGCAGAATAATGGTATGCAAGAGACCATTACTATAATTCCATTTACTTTATATGTCCTGTATGCATAACTTCCCAACCAATTCCTATTTAGACTTTTATTAACATCATAAAAAGTCATTTGCGCCAATTTCATATTTAAAAAATCAATTAAAAAAATTAAATTAAGTAGCACCAAAATTACCCAATTAAGTAATCCTATAAGCGACCCCATTAGTATGTTGGATTACCTAAATGAACTTATCGGATCGATGGATTCATGGAATGAAGCAATGAAAGCGGACAAAGCAGACGAAGCAGATGAAACGGATGAAGCAGACGAAGCGGATAAAGCTGATGAAACGGATGAAACAGACAAAGCAGATGAAGCGGATGAAACGGATGAAGCAGATGAAGCTGATGAAACGGATGAAGCAGACAAAGCAGACGAAGCGGATGAAGATATCGGATCGATGGATTCATGCGTTAGTGCGCTGGAAGAGATGGAAGGTATCGGATCGTTGGAATCATGGGACGGAGAGTTGGAAGAGGTTGAAAACATGTCGCAAAATAATAATAATATACATATAGGAGGAAATTTACATATAATTCAAATCGACTTAGGAGGTACACATCAAATAATTAGTATAGATACTACCAACTTGGACATTAAAGAAATAGTTTTTTCTGTAGAGTTTATTAAAAAGTTAAGAGAGACAATAGATGAAATAGATAATATATGTGAAAATTTAATTTGGAATAGAAATTTAATTCGAGAAAGACGGAGAGATAAAATTAAATAATATTAGTAACAGCGCAAGACCCTTTACCAAATAACTCTTTGATAAAGGCATACAAAAGATCAATGAAGAGATTGCTTCAATAACAGAGTTAGGGAGTTGTTGAGTTATTAGAAAAATAACTGAAATTTACTTTATAGTAACAAAAATAAGTAATATCAGTAGGTTGAGTGGTAGATGTTACATAAAACACCAAAGTGTTTAATAAACGTAAAAATAGCGATAATTTAAGTTTTATTTATAGCATATTGTATATACTTAAAAAGATGAGATTGTTAGTGGATATAGAAAAGATAGTTATAGCTGCACTAATTATCTAAATGAATTAAATTATGACCCAAATGATATGCCCATGAAATTAAATGGTATTAGAAAATTCGAATCAAATAACGAAGGACTAATAATTAACATATTTAGTTAAGACGAAACATCAAAACCCGAACACAACGAATTTGTTTTAAAACATCCGTTTTTAAATATAATTCGTAGGTCTATAGTTACAGAAGGAACAATTATTAATTTATTTCTATTAACCCTTTCACTGGCAATATGTTTTGAGATTTCGTATTCGATGTGCGCAAATCTTTTGATTATTGTACGTACATATGACAAAATTCCGATTTTACAATACTAAAAGTGAAACATCCTCTTAGCAATTTTGTACCTGACTTGTTTGAGTACTCTGTGTGAATAGTTATGTTGACATGGGAAGAATTCGGAACGCATGGGTCATTAATATTGTGCGAGTATATACGGCTTGAGCAGTGAAAGGGTTAAATAAAGGAGACCAATTATGTTGGAATAGGTTATTGAATTGTCGAAATAAAAATATCACAATAGAAAGAATTCAATCTATATGGTGTCATAGATGTCTGAACGGATTAAGAAATAAGAAAGCATTGGACAAACATTAGATATTATGTATGAGAAATCAGTTAGGGACAACTTTATATACTTTCCCAGAAAATATGTTTATTAAATTCACTGATTGGTCCTTAGCTGTGACGAGATCTTGCCCAAAAAACTTGAATAAATTTCGAAGACCAATATTAAAGAAAACAATAAGATTTCAAGATGAAAGTCAATCTTCCAGCAATGTAGCCTTCGTTCAACGAGACAATTTTAGAGAAAAAATCAAAGGCGATGTGGAAATCCTTAATCAGAAATTGAATAAACTATTATCAAAATTTGAATCAGATGATGAAGCTGATACTCATATGGTAAACGGGGAAGAAGTATCCGGTGGTGAACTCGAATCAAGCAATGATCCAAGTAGTAAAATTTGCTATGATTTACAAAGTGAAATAAAAACAGTATTCATTGCCAAAGTTTGACGGCTGAGTGCAGATCCAGAGGCGAATTTTCAGAGGTTGTTTGAAGTCTTAGAAAAATTGATTAAGATGCCAAGTGTTATAAAGTAAACAAACAAAATGTATTTAAAGACATAATTAGACTATTGAGGCAAGCGCTGCGAAAGCATAAATGGCTAGATCCTATAATTGTCAAAGTAATTGGACTAGACAACACAGCGTCATCTTGCCAAATTGGAGCTTATGAAAAAGTAAATGAGTTACAAAGGGAGGTTATGCATAAATGTAAAGGTTGGAGAATAGAACTTGAATTTATGGAGCAAAAGATAGAGGATGATGATTATTTGATTGATTGTGGAATAATCCCTGGAGTGGAAAACGAAATAAAAATCCTGAATATAATTGAAACTAAAGAAACCGTTAAAATGATTTCGATGAAACTAAAAGCGATTTAATATAAATATTGATCAATGGAAATACAGTTGAGGTTATTGATAAATTAGATATAATTTTAAATTCAGAATTTGACGTGGAAGAAAAATTAAAACTTTTGGACTATATTAGACCTTTATTGAGTATTAAAACTGGTTTTGGAGAAACAATAAAACTGTTATTCGTAAATTTGGACAAGAATTTAGAGAACAAGGCATTTATATTGAACCATTTGTGATATTATTAATGATAAATGATCAAAGTGTAGAATATACAGATGAAAATTGGTGTACAAAAGTAAGTAAACTGCGACGGAGAGCAGCAGAAATCATGGGTAATAACGGAATCATTGTGTTGATGTATAAGGGTTTTGAGTTAGATGATAACAAATATTTATTCGATTGTGGCTGTGTACCACGAAAACTTGACGAAAATGGGTATTTTACGGACGAGGAACCTTTTACAAATTTTATTAATGAGATAATTGCCGTTAAACAAATAAATTATAGCGAATCAACAAATTGGAGTAAATTTGAGTGGCCAAATTTTAATTATGAAACGAATAGTAGTAATGATGAAGTGTATGAGAAAAGTGAAATGACCAATTGAGGTTTGTGCAACAGAAACAGCAACTAATGAAGCAAAAGTGGAACAGTGTAAGAGTCCATATGAAATAAAATGCGAAATAGTACAGAAATTCCAAGAGGAGAGAAGGCAGGTTAGTTTGAGTAAAACAAAAGGAATTCTAAAGTCCTTAGTTAGTGAACTGTATATTAAACCAGCATTACGAGAACAAATTAAATAAGTATTCAAAAAATTGCAAAAAAATTAAAAAAGAGACTCCGTACTGTGTTAGAATATGCGAAAGAAAATATGGAATTTTGTGATGAAGATGTGATATTGAGTATGATCAAAGATGAATTAGATAAAGAAACGGTACTGACAATTATGATTTATATTTTACTAGAAATTGGATCATACCTTTGTTTAAATAATGATAAAGAAAAAGAAATAATTGAAACGGCAACCAAGGTTACGAATAAACATGTTGGTAGCTGGATAAGTGAAAATGGAGGTTGGGAAAAGTTAACAAAAAACCAACCTAAACAAACAGAAGAAATAAATGAAAAGTGTGGAATAGTGTGGAAAATAGTGAAACCTGTCAATCCCACTCCTGACACAGTTATAGTTAGTCAGATGAATACTTTCCCAAAAGACATTGACGAAACTGAGCCAGTTACTATAGATAAACCTCTGAAAGAAATAACATCAAAACAAGCTGTAAAACCCAAGGCACAAAAATCTAAATGAAGGGAAGTGCCTGCATCAGTTTCAATATCTGTTCCAATCTCTGAAAAGACTGATGCAGATAGAACTATAATTAATTACTTTTTTCCTGAACGCGACCCCAAAATCTGGTTTACCGATGATGATATTGACTATTATCTTGAGAGTCACATCGGTAATCCAAACTTTGCACCGGTCAAATGTTTTATCGTCGAAATTTTAAGTTCGAATTGCAAAGACGAAATATTTCCAATGCCAGATAATCTTTTTTAAGCGCAAATAATATTATGCCCTCTTAACATCAATGAATCTCATTGAATCCTTTTTGTTTACTGTAAATTGACTAAAATTTCCTATTTTGTTGACCCAATTCTCCGTAAACAGCATAACCTTATTAATAAGTCAAGTGCACTTAAACTCACGATGGCTTTAAATAATCTTTTTGATCTCAAAGCTGCTGTAACCTTTCACCCTCATGATAACTTTGTTTACCAGGATAATAATTACGATTGTGGACCTTACATCTGCGCGTATGCTATGCTGATAAGCCAAGAATGGCAAACATTTCCCAACAACTTTATTGAAAAAATACGTAAAAATGTCCATCAATTCCAAACTAGTAAATTTCAGAATCCACCAAAAGTCTCCGGGGGTGGTATAACGACATTGCCTATTTTTAAACGCTTCCAAAATGTAACAAGACCACCAAAAGTAGCACTTCCTTATAAAGCTTCTCTCCAAAATGAGAATTCCTGTGTACCTTCTTTAATAAAAGAATGGTTTAGTAATAAAAATTATATAACCGTATTGTCTCCTGAATTTACATTGAATCTTATTGCACATAATAATCAATTTATAAGAGAAAACGTCACATTTAGGCAATTTACGAGAGTAAAGTATGTAATTGCTGTCATTCCAAACAACCCACACTGGTGTCTGAATATATTTTCCCCTGTATTCGAGCACAGCTACATCTTAAACTTTCAAGGCAGAGTCTTAAATGAGAGACTTGTCGGTATTGGTGAAAGCATGACTGATTATCTGAATAAATTCTTCATTGGCTATGTTTTTATTAAATTTGACTAAATTAACACATCTCAAACAATTATATTTAAATTTCTTTTGCATTTGATGTGCTTCTTGAAAATCAAAAATAAATAAATTTTTTAACATAAAAAAAACATAAAATCCCGGACAATCTCGGAAAACCCGGACGTCTGGCAACCCTATGTATACACACTTGTCAGTTTAATATTCAGGGTCTAGTTGAATAGCCGTATCACAGCTATACTATTTATGCATTACATATCATAAATATTATGTGCAATAAGACCAATGTGAGCAGCAAGTGGAAGTACCTAAAACGAAAATTGAAATAGAAATCGATATACTAATAGATTTAAGAACTAGATTGATCGTAATTGTGTTGGGTTTCTGGTGGTTAATAATTTGAGACTATATGGTTGTTAACCATACAACCCCATACAAATATCTTTTGCTTACCACTCGGTACCCGTTGCTAAGCAACGTTGGAACTGTGTTCGAGTGGGTAGATCGTTCGCAAAAAGTGAGCGCTAATACTAATGCAATAATGCTATTGTAACCACAATGTTCTCTGTTATTATTGCTAGCCTTTTCATTGATACTATTATATGTATTATCTTTATAAATTGTTACTACTATTACCTCTATTATTATTTTTAATACTGTAATTACCATCATATTTATTATTATTACTACTATGATTTTTTTACTACTATTATTATTATCATTATTATTACTATTATTATTATCCTAATTATGATTATTATTATTATTATTATTATTATTATTATTATTATTACCATTATCCATACTATTATCATTATTATTATCAAGTTTTTACTAGGGATCCTTCATTATTTCTCCGCTTTATAAAATATTTTTCTTGTATAAACATTTTCGACAAAGTATTTTCCTTGAGTCGAAAAATTTTTGCGGCGTACCGCCCTTATTTTTTGGTTTTATAAGGATATTACACTAACAATTGAACAACATTTCATTTTACTTTACCACTTTCGATAAGTATTTTAATTAATTCGAAAAATTTGAGCAACGTTCCGCCCTCATTTTGTGGTTTCCAGAGAACATTTCACTTTTGTTTTCCTATTTTCTATAAGTATTTTCATCAATTCGGAAAATTTGAGCAGTGTTCCGCCCTTAATTTACAGTTTTTATGATAAATGTTTTAACTATTTCCAAAAATTTGCGCAGCGATCTTCCCATATTTTCTGTTTCAATTTGACATAATTTATTTAATTCTTATATATTATTTTAAAAATTGTTTTCTATTATTTTGGTCGTTCAGATTAATATTTTTCCGATGGCTATTCATTTTAACTGTTGCAATGATTTCGCTAATTTCCTAGCTACCCTTTCCCTTTCTTTATCCTTATGATCTATTTATGTTCATATTGTATTTAATGAGTGCCCACTTGGTTACTCGGTGTTAGATATTTTGAGCCGATTGTTGTTAAAAGTTTATGTCAATTTTTCAGGAAATGGATGATGAAGGAGCAGCCAAAAGACTACTCATTTACCCTCCAATTTCCCCTATATACGGATAATATTGACGTTTCAGCTTCTGCGTTCTGCACACCGTAGCCTTCACGGGCACGAACTATTGGCGATTATACACGCACTTACACAGTTCGATAGTGTGTTTTATTTTTCTATCTTGCGTTATGTTTTGGCTGTGGGCCGGAAAAAGAATAACAAATAAAATTTTACCATAGCATTTGGGATAAAAGTTTCGACGCACTAAGGCTATAGATAGCAAAAATTCATTGGTGCTGGGTTTTCGTGCTGTATTACTGATGCATTTAAACAATTCTCAAGGCTATTTGTGTGCTGGCCCAACAATTGTAAGCAAAATCAATTGAAATAGAGCATTCTTGTTTTAGACCATGTTGTTGTTTTTTAATAAATGAAATAATAATATTCAGCATATATGATTCCACATGCTCAATAAAATAAGACACAATACTCCCAACATATATTTGATTTTATCACAAATTATACACTTGATTTGTAAGCAAAATTATTTCAGAGAGCAACCATATGCGTTATGATAAATTGATGAGTCATTCTGAGTGTTTAACTTCCTACACTTTTCAAAATAATCACCTTTAATAATTTGATCCTGCTCTGACTTTAGCTAATAAATACTACTTTATAATTTCCGTAATTTTCTACTTTAATAAATCTCAGGGTTTATTTTATCAGTACCCGAGGTGAAATGCCAATTATTTCTAAGTTGAAGTCATTTATTATAGTTTGAATATCCCCATTGATTAATGGTGTTTTCACTAAGTCATATCCGTTTGACAATCTTTAACTCGACTTTTTCATTTTTTCGATGACGACGAAAATAATTTATTGTTTTATCGTGCGTCTTCCTTGTGAAAATATTTCCCCGTTTTTTCAGTACTCATGTCATAATGATAATGGGCCTTTCAGTTTCGTTTTAATTACTTTCCTTGTTTACTCAAATCGGATTTTTCTTAATTAATGAATTATTTAATTAACGGTTTTATGTTTATCTACATTACTTTGAGTATTGACATAAAGGCCCGCTAAACCACCGACCGACTGGGACAAAGACATATACATCCTGGTTGGCAAATTTTTTCAAAGTTTAAAAGTGCAAAATTTTAAAGGACAAATACATTGACTTATTCAAGATTTTGGATGTGTTTTGTAATATTTATGTTTGAAATGGTCTCGGGTGAAATTTATCAGTTGTTTTGAATTTCAATTGTTTAACTAAAATCAGATGAGAAAATTAATTTTAGTGAAATTATAAAATTTGACCTTTTCCTCATTGTAAATTTTTTTATAATAAGAACATTTCCGCAAAAGGTTCCGAATTGCGTTTTAGAAATACTTATTTTTTCAACAACAGAAATTTTCATAGAATTATCAAAAATAACATCAAAAAATAAAACGAAAAATTCGGTAAAATGTCAGAAATGAGTTCTTGGGAAATGTTTAATTTATTCAGCAACCTTTAATTTTAGAAAATTCATGAAAAAAATAATTAAAATTACTTTAATTCATAATCTTAGTGTAATAATATAATTTATTTTCATTCGTATTTTTATTTTCATTAAAATAAAATAACAATCTTTGCACAAAAATATTATTATAAATCTAAAAATTAAAATTTATATTGTTATTTAATTGTTTATAGTTATTATAGATGTTGGTGTTGGATAGCAGACCTGACATGGAAAATTACTAATAATGAGTGATGAAAATTAGGCCATATATATAAGAAAAGAAAATTTGATGAAAACTACAATAGTGCGTAATAAAGGTAAAAAATTCCGCAAAAATAAAGATAAATCTAATTATCCCTGAAAAATCATTATCAGCTTTATAATTAAAAATATCTTTGAACAAAATATCTTCTGGTCCACATTCATATTTGAACAATCATAATGCATAATTTCTTAACAGTTTACGAACACAATTAAGCCGAAAATATTACTAAACTATAGAGACATATATACTTATCTGTTTGAGTATGTAATTTGTTCGAAAGAATAACAGCTAATAATTATATGAAGGAAGGAATTTGAAGTCAATGTATTTTTAACTCACAGACATAATACATAATAAATAATGAATATAAACTTTAAAAATGAATAAATATCTAGATCACAAGTTCTCAACCTTTTCATAGTACCTTACTTATACGTTGTAAACAATTTGATGACGTATCGGTAAAACTAATTTTTTTAATGTGGTATAAAATGCAATGGAGATTTGTAATAAGGACAAGTAACTTGGGGATAAATATATTTACTGCTAAACATATAAATAAAAAAAATTATGACTTAAAAATTAATTAGTGAGAAGGTTGGGCCTGTTTATTATTAACTAAAAAAAGAAATATTGGGCTCAATTTTTGTCAGTTTAAGGCGAAGATCCGATTCAATGTATATCGAAGTTCTTTACTTGGTTTTCATCGCAATAATTTGGTATTCTTTCCGAATGGATACCCAAATCCAGAATAAGTTAAAGCCCTGAAAGCCTTATTTCAATTCAATGTCACTGATAAGGTCTATAAAAGACTATTTTACCATCACATCTTCTGGAACCTCTATTGTTATTGCGAAAGGATTTAGAATCCAATTTTGAGCTGTGACATCTTCAGGAAAATAAATTTCAAAATATGATTTTAATGACAAATTATTTTCTTCGACAAAGTTACAGAGGGAAGAAAGTATGTTAACATTTTGCTTTTCAATTTGCTGTTGCATGAGTTGCAATTTTCTTTTATATAATTTTCTTTTACTTTTTATACAAGGCAAATACAGAGTTGTTAACTCCTTGCAAACTTAAATTTAGATCATTAAACCTTGACAAATAGTCTGAAAGGTATGCTTGTCTACACAACCATTGCTCATCAATGAATATATCTCTGTTCAAATATTTTGAATTGGTCAAAAACATATAAACTTCATCGCACAAAAAATAGACTGAGAAATTTTCCACTTGACAACCACCATACTTTGATGTAAAGTAAAAATGTGGCATAGGCACTTCCCATTTCACCACACAAAATTGAAAATAAACGCTAATTAGGCGCTCGAGATTTGATTAAATTTACCATCTTTACCACCTCATCTAACACCTCTTTTAAATTCACTGCCATATATTTTGTGACCAAAGCTTGACTATGAATGATGCAGTGAATAGATTTACATTGTGGTGCCATTTCTTTAATTTAAGTTACCACCCCTGATGATTTTCCCGTCATCGCATGAGCACCGTCGGTACAAAGTATAACACATTTGAGCCAACTCATGTGGATATCAATGAAATAAGAATAATTATTTTAAATATTTGGTTCAGAGCAGTTAATGGTTTGAGGAATAATATTTCTTCCTGTATTTCATTGTTGAAATCAAACCGAACATATACGAGTAGTTGCGCCGAATTGGAAATATAGTTACTCAAATAATTTAAAGATGATTGAAACACAAAACACAATTTTTATTGGAACTCAGACACAATGAATAAGAAATTGTAAAATATTGAAATTCATGGGTTATTATTATAAGCCTGGTATTTATTGCAAAACAGATTTTTAATAAATTTTTGTTTTATATAGTACAGTAATTCACGTCCCGGTAGATGCTTGCCCGCCTACAGATATTGAAGGGTTAACTTAAACTCGAAAATATTTGCTCAATAAAAAAAAACCTAAGATTAAAATTTCAAAAAATCAAAATTTAACATAAAATCTCTAAAGGTTTATCAATTTTCTGATGCAAAAACTTAAATCATCGAGAGCCCCAACCACTTAACCTACAAATCCTTAAATATTTTGTCAAATTAATACTTATTGCAATTATTTTATCTATAGACCAAACATTTCATCGAAAAAAGTATCACTCATATGTTTGGCAGAATTTCTTATCTTTCCAATCACTATTCGATTATTTACTGCAATATTTTATTATTTTGTAACCAATTACTTAAAAATGTATGACCTTTGTTGTAATTAACTCAAATATTTTATTATCTGTTGAAATTCAATAAAATATGCTGTAATGTTTCATTACTTTCGTGCAATATTTTATTAAGATGTTAAAATATTTTTATTACATTGTAACAATTTAAATAAAAGTTTTTAATTTTGATGTAGTTTACTTAAATATTTTATTATTTTGATGCAATTTGATAAACTTTGTTGTATTATTTTATTAATATGTAAAAAAATACATAAAAATATAATTTTAATAACATGTTGTAATTTGATGAAATTCATTGTAATATTTTATTAAGTTGTTACAATATTTTTATTACTTTGAACAAAGTACTTAGTGATGTTTGACATTGTTATTGTTATCTAAAATGTTTTCTTATTTATTTTAATATACTTGATTAGTTTTTTGTAATATACCTTCAAGTAATTAAAATTTATAATTATTGGTTGTAAACATTCAATAAATGATTCACTATATAAAATCATTGATTTACAAATTCGATTGAATCAAATACTAATTTACAGCAATATCGCTATAATCATAAATATTTCTATCATTGAGATATCGTAAAGTATAAAAATTTTTGTGTTCATGTATTTAACAGTGGTAAAGTGTTATTCTTAGTTCAAAAAACAATCGATTATGAGTTCTTTGTTGAAAATATCATTAATGATATTAAATCAGTTTTTGATGACATAAAAGTTTGAAACTTATTCTTAAACTAAAGTATAATATAATTGCATAATACGTGCATGACTCTGATTGGTTGACATTGTATATCAAAATAAGTATATTAACAGACAGTTTTTTCATTTAATTTATAATTAAATGTCAAATTTATCCTCAAATGATATGTTTTATTGTAGTTTTAAAATAATCTTTCTTATAAAGAATTTAACGCAAATCCTTATTGGGACAATTGGAGAACTATATCCGGCAGTCATGACAGAATATTGGTATCAACTGCAATAGACACCAATATTGTCCTAAGAAACCACTTGGAGTCATTAGATAAAGAGCTTACTTCCGTCAACATTCCATCTGTATGCCCATATTACTGAGATGGATGTGTTTACAGAAATTGAATTACAACCAAAGGAATAACAACTAAACTTAATTTTAAAAAAAAAGAAGTGGAATTCGGAAACATTTTGAAAATACTATGGGGTACCCTTACCTTTTCCCAAAAATCAAAGTATCTGGAAACCACATTACTACCTACTAATACAATAGTCCCAAAGTATATTTGAATTTGTCACAAATTATACATCAAACTAATTACAGCAAACAACAATACACTTTATGATAAATTGATGAGTCTCATTGCGTGCGTTTGGCTCCATGCACTTTCTCACAACAATTACCCTTATAGTTTGATCCAGTGTTAAATTTCTACTAAAGACTTCTTTGAGTTATTCTTTAATTCTATACTTTAATAAATCACTGTTTCTTACATGAGTCAAAATGCTTATTGTTTATGATTTTGGCCCTTTTTATTTAAAGAAATAATCGCCTTGATTAACGACATTTCAGTTAAATTGTCTCCCTTTAAAAATATGTCTCATGACTATTTTGATATTTTCTCGGTTAAAAGAAATAATTACTACCTCACCATTCATATCCCTGGAGATATTCTTTGTCTCATTTTCCCAATGCCTTTTAAAACCAACTCAGTTTGCTTTCTTTTTGTTTATCTAATTCAAATTTCTCTTATTAATTAATCAACGATTTCCGTTATTTTGAACGTTTTTATGCTTTATAACCGTTTTTGATTCTATTCTAATGAATCAATCATTATCATGGTCTTTCCCATCATCTAATCTACATTCACATGTTTTTCAAATTTGGATTCAATAATTTGTTGTTTTCTTATATTTTCATATGTTTTGCATTCACTTTAAAATATCTTATAGACATCTAAAATAATTTTAAATTGATAAACGCAACACATTCCATCTTTTCTCTTATTTTCTATAATTGGTTTATCATTGTAAGATAAAAATTCAACACACAGATAAGTTTGTGTATTTCTATAATATAGACTTATTGATTAAATTTTATATTATAGTTTGAGTTAAATGCAGAGATGCAAAGCAGTTCGTGAACCAACCCGAAAATCAATTGAATTACTGATATTTTTGGCGAACCATAACCGAGCTAAAACCAAACCATTTTTAAAATGAGTCGATTAAACCAAACCATTTTTAAAATGAGTCGATTAAACCAAACCATTTTTAAAATAGTTCAGAAACCAAACCAAAACCAAAGTAGTTTGGTTCATTTTTGAATTTAATTTAAAATTTTCTATAAAAAATTCTTTGAATTTTGTTCACATTTCGTTACCAAATATTCATCACCATTTATGGTTTTTCTGGTAGTTTTTTATTATGTAGTTGGCATCGAAATAACGCTTAACATGAACTTGTTGTCGGCAACATCCCATTCATTTAGTATAAAACGCTAAGATTATTAATTAATTAAATTCACTACATAAACTTTAAGAATGTAAATATGCTTAGTTTTAGTTAAATAATATTTCGACTAATTAATTATCTTGAACTTTTTCATACTACACATGTGAAAATGGTTGGAAACAGCAATAATAAGAATCTAGTGTATGATAAATTTATCTTCGATGAAAAACCAAAAAGTGCATCTCTAGTAAAATGATTGCAAACGAGTGTACAACCAATCGCGGGGCTCACTAGATTTGATTGGTGATAATATTAACTACTAAAAATTAATAAAAGTATGTATTTGGAAACAAATATCACTAATTTTGATTGAAATTTGATCAACCAATCAGAATCAATTGAAAAATTATTATTTGAAAACAAAACCAATCACAAGCATCACCAAATTCAATTGATGATATTATTAGCCAATGAGAAGAATTTGAAAACATAACAATTTATTACCAATTTTATTACCAATTGCAAACATCAACAAATCTGATTGGTGATCATATCAACTAATCAGTAATAAGCTTCAGACGTCAATGTCTGGGAGTCCTCAGTTCGCAATGAGGTCACTGTACTGGTGACGAGGTGAGTTCTCATGTAATTACTTTTCATCGGACCCGGATTTAGTTACCGTTCATATTTCGTGACCTTGGTAAAGCTGGTTACATCTGCCCCTACAGAATTCGGCCGTAACATGGAATTATTATTGTCATCCATCTGATCAATTGACAGCCAAATGTTGTCATCATCATCCTTATCATATCTGTTCCTATTGGCATCCGAATCCATATTAGACACTTCCAGTGACTCATTAAACTAGGGCTTTCCGCTTTTAAATATCCTGAAACTATTGCTGCCGTTCCCGTCAAGAAATATCCCACCCTATAAGTCATATTATCAATTCGATAAACTTCCAAATTCCTTAGTTTACATTCATGTTGCTGTTAGACAAAGACGTTCGCTTTTGCCTCACTTGTGATTTCGAATGAGACTCTCGAGCTGTGAAATCGGGAGAGGAATTGTTTCTTTGGGTATGCATCCGGACATTCTACCATGTCCGCAACCGAACAAATTTTCCCTATTTCTGTTTGGGAACAATCGTATGCTGTCATACCTGTAGCTTATGTAGTTATTGTACATAAAATAAAGAGCATAACTATTGCCTATGGAAATATTATCTTTTTTCTTACTTTAGGGCTATCCTTTCCATTTAACAGTTTGTATGGTAACTTTACTTCATCACTTTCATTTACTGTAAAATCATTATTCAACTTCTTCCAACCTCCATTCTTTTTAACCCAATCTATAAAATATTCATTTGAGATTTGTGCCGCTACACTAGTGGGACTGTGGCCCGCTGGGACAAAAACATATACCCCCCGTGAAAAATTTTTTTCTAAGTTTAAACTACAAATTTTTGTAGGACAAAGACAATGACTCATCAAATAAAAATTTCAAGGTCATATAAACAAAGACTCATTCAGGGTGATTGGGTGAGTCATAATATTTTTCAAGGTCATTCAAAATTTCTCAAGGTCATATTATTTTTAAAAATTTTTTAATTTAAAATTACTACTTATTTTTTAACTAGTCTTTTAACTAATAATATTTTTTTAATTTTAATTTTTATTCAATTACTTCTTTTTTATCAGTAATGTATTAACTATTGATATTATTATTATTATTAATTATTACTATTATTATTTTTATTATCATTAATATGATTACTTATTATCATTAATATGATTACTTATTATTATTAATAATATTAATATTATTATTATTATTATTATTATTATTATTATTATTATTATTATTATTATTAATATATAATAAAAAAAATAATTACATAAAACTTTTATTATAAAGATATAATTTTAATATTACTTATTATTTTTATTAATATATAATAAAAACAACTACATAAAACTTTATTATAAGGCAGGGGTGGGCAACCTTTTTTGGGCAGGGGGCCGTATGAAAATTAAAATAGGTTGAAGAGCCGCATGCAGTTTTGTTTCAATATTCAAGAATTCTAAGCCGAATCAGACAATAAAATCAACACATTTTGAGCAAATTAAAGCACTATAATGATATAACATACTGAATAATAACTAGTCACTAGTACAGTCTTGCTAGTACAGTTAGTTAGTTTGTAAGTTAGTTCTTTCTTTGTTAGTTACCTAGTGACTTACTTTTAAAAATATTTAATGGGATTTTTTCAACTGCGAGCATTTCTTAACAAGTTTTCCATAATCCGGAGTTAAAGTACTGGTTAAAATCCGTATTATGGAATCCAAATTTATATCAGTGAGCTGGGACCTATACTTCGATTTATTGATGTTCATGCAGAGGAAAGGTTATTTCTGAATGAAATGTAGGAAAATAATATTTCTTTGCATTTTTTTTATTTGTTTACGCAGTTTTAAAAAAATATGTGAAAAGTCTAAAGGGCCGCATAAAACGTCGCCGCAGGCCACATGCGGCCCGCGGGCCGTAGGTTGCCCTCCTCTGTTATAAGGAGATAATTTTATTATTACTTATTATTATTTATATCACTACTTATAATAAAACAAAGAATTACTAGTAATAAATACACATAAAAATATATTTACACATGAAAATATAATATAATATTAATAATAATAATAATAATAATAATAATAATAATAATAGTAACAATATTATAAAAATGTTTCATAATAAAAAATGAAAATTATGACAAATTTTCATAATAAAAATTATAACAAAATTCCGTATTGAAAATTATAACAAAGTTTTCCAAATAAATAAATTAAAAAGTTAACAAAAACTTATTTTTTAAAAATATTTATTTAATTCAATCAGATAACAACACGTCGTCAATATCAATGTTCTCCTTGTTAAAACTTAAACCACCGAAAAGCTGCCAATCATCATCTTCACTGAATTCTGTTGAGTCATCAAAACTGGGGCTTGAGCCACTGAAAAGCGGCTCATCCAATAAATCTTGTCTATTAACTATTACTTGGTCACTATTTGTGGCAGCAACCCCAAAATAATGCCCAAGTGCGATACTGGTATTTTTCTCTACCCATAATCGCTTATCATCGTTATTACTCAAAGTGATTTTACTATTTCTAAATGTATACAGCTGGTGGTTTCGCGTCCTTATCCTACTTTGAGGCACTGTGAATAATACGTTCTTATTGTACCAATCCAAATACGACTGATATTTGATGTCAGTCCCCAACAACTTCACCCTCTTAGCTCTCATTGTGTCTGATTTACCTAATAAACTATAGCACTTGCGTCTTAAGAAAACCAACTCCTTATACCTGAAACCTTAACTTTCGTCTTTAAATTTTCCTATCACTGAATCTAGTTTCCTTGAGTATAAGGGATGTGCCAGGTCGTAATTTGAGGTATCTAAAATATTGTCTATTATCATTGCCGGCAAAAAAATGTCAAGCTTACAGTGCTTAACCTCAAGGAAAAACTAATCAGTGTCGCTGGCAACGATATTAATATCACAGTCAAATTCTGATCTATATTTTGCCAATTAATTATATTGTAATTATTAAATTCGCAGCTTAGACAGGTCTAGTACTGATTGGCCGATGTAGTAGGCCTGTCTAAACACATATAGTCTTTGTTCAGATGAGCAGCAATAAAATCATCCACTATTTTAATGGACTTTTTGAAAGTCGGTTTTGAGGCATATACAATCATCCTTCAGCTGAATTGCATAACTTCCTATTCATCCGTTTTTCAAATTCTCAACTAACTTTTCATATAGACTATTATTAAATAATTTGTATAAATCTCTATGAAGCTCGCACTTTGAGTTTGAGCGTAAATCTGTATTTCTATGAATATAATCTTTAAAAAAAGGTACTTGCTTAAATTTTATTGCTCTATGAATACACTCAACTTCCGCACCCAATTCTATATACAGTTTGAGAAGTCTCCAGTGAAGAACGTGGTTCTTCTTACTGTAATGCGTGAGCATTAACTTATCAACTTTTGAATTGGGCAGACACATTTTTCCGGAGCAAGCGGAAAGTCATTCAAATAATGATGCACACGCTCAGGGATATTGATGTCAACTTCCATTGTATAGCCATACGGAAGGAATTCAATATTCGCATTCAAAATTTCTCTCAGCACATCATTCAAATTATCATGCACCCAAACAAAATCACCATACGGAAGGTTTTGGCTAAGTGCCCAACGATATAAATTATTAATATCAATTTACAAGAGTTCTGTATCCTCAGAACTTGCAACATAATGTTAACCCAACCCGTATTCCACCCTCATAGAAATTAAACATTTCCATGTCTTGCAGAAGTTCAATGGGTTCCTTTAATGTCATAAGAGCGGACGCCCATGACATACCAGGAATTCCATAAAACTTCAGAGGTTCTAAACCATTGTAAGCAATAACCTTTACGCGAAATTGCTGAAAATAGTCTGCAAGGAGGAATACGTCTAATTTTAGGTAGGTTAACATCTACTCTAACATTTTAGTGCACTTTTGCTGTGTCCAAATTAGTTGGGCGGTAGCGTATTCATCATCAGATACAGAATATTTATTTTGGAGGTAGTTCGTAAGTCGATTCAAGGACCTCTAGTGATATTGCAAAATCGTAAGGAAAGATACCTTTTGCCTTAACTATAAAACCATCAAAAGCAGAACAAGTTAGAGGTCGATCAGTTAGAGTTTTCACAGCCTTAGCTTAAGATCAATTTACAAATTGCATACTATCTATAAATCTAACAGCAAATTTCTTTATATTTACAATTAACGAGATGAATTTCTCAGTGGTGGTAGGAATGATATTTAATTTCCAAGATGGAAATTCATTCAAACCATACTTTAAAATGTGATGAAGGTCATACCCTCTCAAATTATGAAAGACAATGGGTAACTGCTTACTTATTTTCCTATTAATATTACAGTTACGACAGGCAGCACAAAGATACTGACCTGTAAAATGATCATGGTGCTTAACCCTATTTCTAATAAAATTTTTACAAAGATAGCAAGTTCTACATGCAATGAACTGCTGTTTCTCATTAAAAGTAAGATTATTCATAGGTTTTTTACCATGATTTTCATAATATGGTAGGACAATCGTGACAGCAGTTTCCTCTACTTTCTTTAAAAATTCCAAAACACATTCCAAGCCTATAAATTTAAAATATTGAGTTGTGTTTGTATAATTATTGATTAATAATAAGCCTGCTGATATCGGCATGTGTGTTTGGTGATGTTTTATATCATTAGGCAAAACAGCCTCAAAATTCGCATAAATTACGAATGGCGGGGTAATCATTTTAGAGTAGTTTTTACATATTAAGATTTTATTTTCAGGGAGCGTGTATAGGGTTGATCCTATTTGATTTTTAGCGCACAAATCAACATGTGCCTTAAAGGTTTTATCATAACAAAAACCATTTAAACAATGGGGACACCATTTTATGCGAATTCTGGTGTTACATTCACTACTAGAATGGCAATTCATCAATCTATTTAAATTAAAAATGGCGGTATAATGATAATTATCACCGTCGTGTAATAATAAAAAATTAATTGGGTTACCGCCGATAACCTTTGTTCGATGAATTAAGGCGAGGTGAGGATGGTGAGGTACGTAATCAATATCATTCAATTGCTTAGAAGGGGTGGTGTTATATTCAAAGACATTGATTGCCAAATTTAAATCACTATTGTTTCTCTCAAATTTGGGGATGCTACAGAGTCTCATTGGACAATCAGTAATTGGAACGTAATTTAATTCATCCATAAAAGTAGTGTAAGAAGAGACACGCTCCATATGCATTAAAACTATATCACGCTTTAAAATTGATAAAACACTATATATAAAACAAGAATTATCTGTGTTTTTAACATTTACAATAGCCTTTTTACCTATTAGAGATTCAGGTGTAGGGATAAAACTATGTCCAGCTAATCGACTTATCGGATAATATTTGGTTAAAATAAAATCGATTTCCCGAATCTTAACTACGCGCCACCCACTTCCCAAATACGTGAATTTTTCGATTTTCTCATTTAATCGACTCACCCCACAGCAAGAAAACTATCGGAGAAGACACTCGCGCTATTAGAAAAGAAATTATCTTTTATTTCCCCATCTTTTTCGAATTGAATGAGAGCCGTAAACTGGACTTTTACAGATTCCATTTTCTTTATTTCATTTTTTAATTTATTTAAAGGTTTATCTGTTATGGCGATTTGAATAAGGTTTTGATTTTCTAAATCAAATCAAATATTTTTACGGGAACCCCTTAAGTCAACATCTATTTCAAGTTTATTGTTTACTTTTTTTATATTATTTACCGAACCCCCTATTTGATTATTTTCAGATTCGTCGTCATTAATGATTATTTCAATTTTAGCAGGGATACACGGCACGATTTTATCAGCAGGTCTTTTAGATTTTTTTGTGACCAATTGCAGATTGACAATAGCTTTTATATAATCGACCTGAGGAATATGAAATTATTATCAATTGTTTATTATTATTTAAATCATATGTGAATCAAATAATAATATATAAATGATGATAATTGTTAACTATGTGAATATTTTAATACAAATTAATATTTCAATTCATAAAGCATATCATAAAAAATAATTAATTAAAATCAGATAATTCAATTCAATAGATTTCTTTAAATAATTCAATTCATAAAAAATAATTCAATAAATCAGACATTTCATTTCAATAGATATGGTAAAAATAATTCAATTCATAAAAACTAATTCAATAAAATCAGAATTCAATAGATTTCTTTAAAAAATTAAATTCATAAAAAGTAATTCAATAAATCAGAATTCAATAGATTTTTTTAAATAATTCAAATCATAAAAAATAATTCAATAAATCAGATATTTCAATAGATCTAGTAAAACTTTTAATTTTATTATAAATTAATAATATTTAAATTATTGTATTATAATACTTTACATATTTTTAACTTATATTTTAAAGTAGTCATTAAAAATATTTAAAATATAATGAAAATCTTACATTTTTCATAAGATATCTCATAATCCACTACCATAGCTTCGCCAGAAACGGGGGCATCCACAGAAATGTGGGCATCAGTTTCAGTACCAGAAATGTAGGCATCATCCAAATCTACTGAATTATCGAAAACGTTTTTATTATATTGAAAAATAAAATTAAAATTTACCGATATCATTAACTTCATTATTAAAATCATTTTGAATTGTTTTATCATCCTTAATAATAATGACTTCATTTTCTAAAATAAATGTTAAATAAATAAATTAATTTAAAATTTACCTATCTCTACATCGATAATGATAACTTTATTTTCAACATCTAACTGATCTTGCAATTCAGTTATCAAAAACCCGTTTAAAATAATAAAAGAATAATAAAAAACAAAATAAAAAAATAATTTACCTGTCTTATTCATTAAAAGAGCTCTTAAAATATTATTTTGTCCTGCCATATTAAAATTTTTGAATTAATTGTGATAAATTTGGAAATTGTCAATGTTTATAAAGAGAATCAAATTTTCAGGATTTAGACAATCACATTTTAGCAATACACACATAAAGGTGAGAGATTTTTACGCATGCAGCCTCTATTGTGTAGGCATTTTTTCTTTGTAAATCACATACAAAAGTATGTATGTGTTTTCTTTGTAATTCACAAACAAACAAAAGTAAGTATTTGATTTCTTTGTAAATTAAAGAATCACCAACAATTATAGGATCGATGATGTAAGTATATATGAACATTTATCTATGAAGTTTTATTATTTTTGGTTCGCGTACACCAAATGCACTTGCTCGATATGTTTGCTTATCTAATCCCAATGTATTACCCAAGTTTCTCTCAAACGTAACTTCACAAATGTTATTATGCAGACTGAATTTACATATTCCATCTTTAACAAATTCAATAGTTTTAAATATATGTAAACAATTGAATGAAATATATTTATGTACTTCTTCAAGTGTTTCAATATATAAACCATTAGTAAATGTAAATGTCTCTTCAATCTCATTAATATATGATACTGAT
This sequence comes from Schmidtea mediterranea, assembly GCA_022537955.1. Lineage (NCBI taxonomy): Eukaryota > Metazoa > Platyhelminthes > Tricladida > Dugesiidae > Schmidtea > Schmidtea mediterranea. The sequence continues at coordinate 52,159,222 of CM039679.1, read as the reverse complement.
ATTTTGATTTTTTCGATTGTTACACTTTTCTCATCAAATGTTTTGAAAAGTATTAGGTATTCATTACCAGGAACAACAATGCTAAGCTTATCACAACCCATTCGCTTGGCATCCTCAATACTTTCAAACTTTATTGTAAATGGACTATAATCGCAACTAACATTCAATCCATCTTTGAAAAACATGCCACAATTTACATCTAAAATCTGATTCGGAATATGACATTATCGATCAATATTATTGATTGAGAAAATACCACTACATGTTTTGGGAACACGCTTCTTGTATCCGATTTTACAATGACTATAAAATGGGAATGTATTGTATACAAATGTAAAGTTTTGCAAATCAACTTCCCAATTTCAATGTAAATAAATGGGATTTTGAAGATCAACCATAAATTTACTTGCATGATTTTCCGGATGGATTGTGGACAACTATTGCTCGGTAAAATTGTATAGAAACTCACTTTACTAGGTTTTTTGATGATATCCACGAGGGTTTTTGATATCCATGCATTTGACATAGTATTGTTTATCCTTACACACCATTTTAGTTTTCATTATTTTCTGAATTCTGAACACTGTATGTTTTGAAATAACTTGTCATTCTTTTTCATAGAATTTTCCTTGTATTACATTGTTATCACTATCTTTAATAACATACATTACAGGACTCTGTTTAGTATTAATTTTATTAATTGAAATACCTCATAACTCCAATTACTTTCGAAATCTTTGATGAAAGGTGAAGCAGATATTTTACTAATTCTAACGTAATCACCAACTTTATATTTTGGTTTTGTAATAGTAACTTTTTTAGACCGTACAAGTGTTTTGAGCTGATATCTACATGTCTCAAACCGTTCAGACCTTGATTTGATGAATTATTATAACTAACAAGTATTTTCGGTAATACATTTATCCATATTTTATTACCTTGATGCACGAAATATTTCTTCAATCTATCCCTCAATGTCCGGTTAAATCTTTCAACATGTGCGGCTTTGTATTGAGAATGTACAGAATAATGATTTATTTTGAGACGATCCAGGATTTGATTAACTTTACTATTGTAAAACTCCTTGACTATAATAATAATAATAATACCTAAATCGGTTTGCAAATTTTCTGGATGCCCATTTTTAAATAAAATATTAATTGCTTTAGATATTTCCTCTGCAGATTTTGTCTTTGTTGGTATAGCTCGAGCAAAACGACTGAAAACATCGATACATGTTAAAATATATTTATAACCCTTGTTAATCTTCGAATACTGTGTTATCTCCATCAAATCCATTTGCCATAAATCATTATTACCGAATGTCTTATAAGCTCTCGTTGGAAATCTTTTCCACATTGGTTTGTTTAAACTGTACGCGATGAAGGAGATAAATCTTTCAGAAGTGGTCGAAATAATATTTAATTCCCAAGAAGAAAAATTTTTAGACCATACTTTAAAATATGATGGAGATCATATCCCCTCAAATTGTGAAAAACCACAGATAATTATTTCTTGATTTGTCGAGAAACATTACACTTCCTACAAGCAGCCCCTAAATACTTACCTGAGAAATGACAATGATCTTTAACTTTATCCTTAATAAACTTTTTACACAAATAACAAGTGCGACATTCCTTGAACTCTCGTTCCTCATTAAATGTTAGTGGTCCTATAGTTGTTTGACAATGAACCTCGTAATATGGCAAGACAATCGAAAGAGCGATTTCATCAATCTTTTTCAAAAACACCAAAACGCAATCATCCCCAATAAAATTATAATATTGTTTTGTATTTGTATAGTCATTAATTAATAGTAGACCTGATGCTATCGGCAAGTGTATTTGATGATGCCTTATATCCAGTGGTAAAATTGATTCAAAATCCGCATAAATTATGGGCAAAGTATAAAGGGTAGTGCCTGTTTGATTTTTACCGCACAAGGAAACATGATTGTCAAATGCCGGTTTTAATCTAAAGCCATTAAGACAATGGGGACACCAATGTACAGAGATTTGGATATTGCAAGATTTAGTTGCATGGCAGTTCATTAATTTATCCAAATCAAAAACTGCTGTATAGTGATAAGTATCGCCATCCTCCAAAAGAAGTAAATAAATAGGTGTACCCTCAGTAACCTTGGAGCGGTGAATTATATCTAAATGCGACTGATGGGGGATATAATTAATATCATCATTATTTGTTTTAGACGGTTTTTCGTTATATGTCAAAACATTTATAGCCAGCTTTAAGTCATTGTTCTTTCTTTAGAACTTAGGGATATTATAGAGTCTCATAGGACAATTGTCAATAGGGGGAGGGTTAAAATTCAATTCTTCCAAATAATTCTCATAAGAAGTAACTTTGTTTCTATGGGTACAAACTACACTACATTTTAAAAGGGCTAATATACTATATACAAAGCAATGATGGTCATTGTTTTGAACATTAAATATAGCTTTTTTTGCCAGATAAAGATCTCGGTTAATATAAAATCAATTTCTTTGATTTTAACAACCCGCCATCCGCTCCCTAAATATGTATATCGTTCTATTTTATTATTTAATTTAGTAATCCCATCAAGCAGAAAATTATCAGAGAAAAGTTCTGCCTTATTACTAAAAAAGTTATCTTTAATTTCACCATCTTTTTCAAATTGTATAAGAATGGTGAATTGTATTTTAACCGACCCCATTTTGTTTATTTCTGATTTTAATCTATTAATTTTTTTGTTAATGAGATTTGTATTAGATTTTCATGTTCAACATCAAATCTAATACTTCTATGGGTTCCATTTAAATCTAACCTTATTTCAGGTTCATTATCAACATTAATCTAACCCCTTATTTGATTATTAACAATTTCTTCATCATCGCTAATGATGATTTCAACCCTTTTAACTTTAAAGGGAACACACTGAATAATTGAAGCAGCATGTCGAATATTAATATTATTATTGTTGTTATTATGTCTCGACGTATTATTATTATTATTATTATTATTGTTATTGTTGTTATTGTTATTATTGTTATTATTATTGTTGTTATTATTATTATTGTTGTTATTGTTATTATTATTATTTTTTCGTTTATTTATTTTACGTAAAAGTTCCTTTTTATTTAATGAAAATTGATTTAAGTGGGTAGAGTGCCCATTATAAAACTCTAAATATTTTAGATCCTGGGCAGTCTCGCATTTGAGGCATTTGAAAAAATTGATGCCATAGAATTTTTGACCGTAGTATCGATTCATTTCACCATGACATTTTACTGAATGACATGTTGAAGCGATGCAATACTTCGAATATAATTGACCTGATAAAAATATATATTTTAAATATCGATAAATTTTCAATAAATATAAGTTTTCAATACAATATAATGTTTCTATCAATTTTTTATCAATTATAACTTTTTTCATCAATAAATATAAGCTTTCAATAAATATAAATTTTCAATACAATATAACTTTTTCAATAGATTTTTTCACAATTATAACTTTCATCGAATATAAGTTTTCAATAACTTTTCCAATATTTTTCAATATTTTTTTCAATACATTTTTCAACAATTATAAATTTTCAACAATTATTAGGGTTTTATCGAATATAAGTTTTCAATAAATATAGATTTTAAAATATCACAAATTTTTAATCAATTATGGAAATTATTAATATTTGTTTTTATTCAATCCAAATGGATTAAATAATAATAAATGTTAATAATAGTAATAATAATAATAATAATATATTATAAAAATAACAAAAAAATATCAAATTCATCAACTCCATCAATCTGATTTTGAATTTTGGTTATTGTAAATCAATCTAATATAAAATTAGAATTATAAAAAATAAATTTAAAAATAATTTACCGTTCCCGTCATCAATAGGTTTCTTAAAATCATTATTACCGAATGTCTTATAAGCTCTTGTTTGTTTAAACTGTACGCAAGCTGATCTGATAACCACTTTTGCATTTTCTTTTTCGAATTTGGGAGTCTTTTCTGTAACTTTGCCACTCCACCGAAATATGCTTCGTCTTCTGGGTTCGTCCAAATCTTCTTAATTACAACTAGGTGATTTAAATTTTAATTTGACATTAGGTTATGATTGTCCCATCGTTTATTGTGATAATAATGATATTGCTAATGATAACATTGCTCGGATAAAACCGCTTTGTTGTTTATATATGATTTTTCTCATGCTGACGATTTTTATTATTTACTAGCGATAACAAAGGATTACGATGTTTATTCAATAATAGTTTTTTAGATTTACTGATATTAATTTTACTTCTGACTAGTTTTAAAAGAATTTTGAGTAAATCATCGACAACAAAACTTGGAAAGTTTTGTAAAATAGACATTCTTTTCGTAGTCGAAGCCTTTAACAATGCATTAAAATATTGGACTGATTTCTTACTCTTTTTATTAATGTTTTTCGAAATTAGATTCATTGCAGGGTAATTCTTGGTTATTAGTTTTTTAGATTGTGTATAACTAGTCTTTCGTGAAATTTGTTTTTCTTTTTAATAGTTTGTATAAGATTTTGGACATTTTTAAGCCTGGATTTCATAAACATTTTTACATGTTAATGTTTTCAACATTTTTATATACCATGGCACCTTCTTTATTGAAAATATCTGTTTTAACCCGTAAATCATCATTGCATTGTTGTGTGAAATCAAGAAATATATATCCATGTGGTGATTTTCTAGCATCTTGAAATGCATTGATGAGAAAATTACGATTTTTAAAATATGCTTGTAGAGCAAGAAAATCAATAACTGTTGCATCTCTAGGATTCTTGAAAATAACTAAATATTGAACATTTAAATTCCTTGTTTGATGTGCGCCACCCTGATGAAATAGATTTTGAGTAATAAAGATCACAAGTAACACCAACATGTCTACTGATTTTTGTGAATAAATTATTAAAATCCTTTTCTTTATTTGCTTCCTGATACAAATCATCGATAAAGATGACATCACCTTTCCTTAAACGACTTGACCAGTTTTTATCGAAACCCTTTACTATTTTCATGTTTTTCAATTTACAGAAATTATCTTGAGTTAATCCATGTTCTTCATCTGCACCCCTATGCCAATAAATCTTGTTGAATTTTGTTTGAAATAAATTAGATTTCAGTAATTTACACACAAACATAGTTTTACCACTACCACTTGGACCGACGATTTGATATACAGCATCATTTCTTAATTCCATTATTAATTTGTATAATTATAGGTTTTTGTTTATATTATATGATTTAATGAACTCTTCCTAAAAATCATTTATATAGCTTAATATTTCTTTATTGTTTAATTATGTTATCAAATATAAATTATAAAGGAACTTTCGATGTATCAAAAATGACGTTTCCGATTGGTAAACCCTAGCAAATTGTTGATAGGAGTGGAAAATACCCTATAATATTTTTCAAATCCGGCAAATGCAAAATCATGGGATGCAAGAAATCTTTAGATGTCAATAAATTACAATATAGAATAAAGGAAATTAAAATAAAGTCAATTACAGTTACCATGGATATGGGAAAATCTATCAATCTATACAAAATGTCAACAAAATGCCTTTATTTGTTCGAACCAGAATTATTTTCTGCACTGAGGCTTTTAAATACAACCCAATGTGTGTTAACGTGTTTGCCAGTGTGAAAATAGTGATATTAGGGTTGCGAAATCTAGAGTACAAAAATATTGTTACTGACATTCAAAATGAAATCACGGGATTGGTCGATATCTGATTGGCTAATGATTGATTAAAACAACTTGGTTATTCATTATTTTGAGTTGTAAAATACTATACCAAAGAATGTTGTATGATATGTCAAAGAAAAACATCGCTAAATACGATAAATCTTTTATTTTTTATTTCATTTTTTATATTTTATTTAGACAAATATGTCCCTATGGTAATCAAATGAATTATTTATTATTATTTATTTTTATTATGAATGAAATTTTGAAGATCATGGAGCCTGCAATGATCAATTCCAATTTAAAATGCTTTCTTCACCAGTCAATATACAAGATATTATGATGCATTTACAGAAATAAGTTTCAAAAAACAGGAAAACTGGTATTTAACAATAGCAATCCAAAGATGTAAAGCTGATCAAAATGATGTGCTTTCTCCAATCTGGAAAATTGTTACTGCTAAACTTTCACAAATATTTTAATGTATATTTTAGTGTTTAAATGTATTAATGTTTTCTTTGTTATTCTATAAACAAAATTATAATTAGTTTTAAAATAGTTTAAAAAATGATGTCTGGAAAAGGTAAATTATAAAATATAAAATATTTAATTAATTTTTGTTTAGAATATTAAATAAACATTTTGTTTGATAACCGGTGTAAAAATTAGAGATATGTTGACTGTAGTTGAATCATTTTGTAAAGAAGATTCATGTTGTGATTCAGAAAGTCAGAGTGACAATGGAAAAATTGATAATGATGGAGAAATTATTAATGATTCTAAAATTGTTAATGATACTGAAATTGTTAATGATACTGAAATTATTATTGATACCGAAATTATTAACGATGAAGAAATTATTAATGATGAAGTAATGCCTAAGGAATTTAAGAATTGTATTGACCATGTTATAGAAAATATAATGACAGAATATTATGGTGATGAAATATGTACATCAAATCTTTAAAAATGTATTTTTTTATTAATAATAACAAAGAAATATTTATTAAAATCTATGATAAACTTTATTACATAAATATTAAACCAATGATTTAGTTAATAGTTTTAATAAAAATTTACAATTTGCGATATAAATATCAGAGCGTTTGACTTCTGCGGCTACTTGAATAACCGCTGTCCATCGACCGTTTGTTTCTACCCACGAATCAAATTTTGTTTCTATCACCTAAATAATGATAAATTAGTAACCATATAAAGTAATATACCTCTATAGACCATTGGAAATAATTTTCAGAGTCGGATCCAGATTTTAATATCATATTTTTCATATACATTAATCCTACTATTATTCGTATCCATTTATTATTTTCATCGAACATGTAACTAAATATGGATTGGGATGCCTTCTTTCTCTCTAATGTTGGCGAATTGAGAATAGGTTCAAATGGGATGTCTTCAACGATTTTCTCTGTACGGTTTACCATGAATTTAATGTTTTTACTGATATCATCTTCTTCTCTATTATTAAAAACCAGGTCATTCAACAAAGTTATTGATTAACTTGAAAAGTAAATCTATTTGCAGTTTTTGTTAAGCGTTTAATATCTGGAATCAAGTAACCCAATGAGAAATAGGTTTTCACATTAAAAAAGTAAATAACAAATGTTAATTGAGCTGTACAACTCAAAAAGTCTCTTATCTTTAAACGTCACATTGATACCAATACAGAATTAAGAGAAAAAAGAACAAATAAACTAGATAATACAAATATAAATTCCTAAATAATAGCTTGTACTGTAAAATCCTCGAAACCCTGAAAAATAGATGGAATTAAAGATTATGCAATACAGAAAAGAAGATGATTACATATGCTTCAAACCAACATTTCAAAGAAGTATCGAAATTGCTGATAATTTAAGTGTGACTTTCTTAAACACTGACTCTATATGTTTAGGTTGACCTAGTTATATTGATCAAATAGTTTTGAATTTATCAAAATTAAGAATGTATGAGTTTCAGTATAGTTACCTGGAAAAGTAATGTCAGCAATTTAATTGTGAGATCAATATCGTTGCAGGATACAAAAAATGTGTAGTAACCACATATATAGTTTATATTGCCTCTCTTTTTACAGCAGATATTTCATAACTTTTAAATAAATACTGTATTTTCTTAAAAATGTAAATTATTTAATAAACCTTGTTCATTACATATATATTCATAAACAGACATTTTTTCTATACATGATTAATTTTCTACCCAACACAGTTTGTCCCAGCAGTCTATACAATTAAGGTTGATTTACAAAAAGTATATAATGAGTTTGTGACACACTAATTAATAAAATTATACAGTGTGTGTGTTTGACGTAGTAGGATGTGAACACGTCAGATACAACCCACTTTGCTTACGTAATTATTACATAATATCTGACCTCTGTTCACACTGTTGCTAGCTGAAGATTGACCCCTGTCCACTGACCTCACGATTATGTCACGTGACCTCTGGTCAGTCACTTCTTACCTAACTCTTATTATGTTACATGTACCAACACACCTATTAACTAACTGTTATTGTGTCACGTAGTTGTAGATCAACACACCTACCTTCTAGAACTTTCCACACACTTACCTTCTAGTCCCTTCAACACACTTACCTTCTAGAACCTTCAGTTCTTAAACCGTTCAAACACACACACATCACAAATCAACACCAATCAACACTAATCAACATCAATCCGCACTGAACAACACCGAACAACAACTATCAACAACGATCAACACCCATCATCGCAAATCATTGTAGACTTAACAAAATCACTCACTAGTACTATTTAAAATTTTATTAAATATAACAAGTTAGTTTCACAGTGAAAAAAATATGCTCAACATGAAACATGCAATTCATACTGCAATCGTAGTAGAGAAGGATGAATTCAAATGTAAGTTATCAAGTATTTGATCAATCAGTCTCTTCTGTAATTGGCGTCTTCTGAATTTTCTTTTGCTTGATCTGATATGATGATTCATCAGCGTCGTCATCCGTCATTGCAATTATAAATTTTGCAGTAATAATTACTACGAACTAAGTTCTGATTTGATTTTCTAAGTTTTTGCAGAAGTATGGTAGAATAACGTGCATATGGTAATACTATATTTTAGCTGAGTGCAGGATATTGCTCATTGCACATTCTTTAAGAAGACCTTCTGTTTGAAGTGGTGCAATGCCAAGTTTACAAATAAGATCATAAGTTCATGGAGAAATCAAGCCTAATGCCCTAATAATACAAGTGTAAAACTCTACCTGATAATCAGTTTTGGCTACCCGTAATTCACTCTGAAGCAAGCTATATTTCTCAATATTTGCCTTATCAGTAAAGTGAAAATGTGAAACAGAATCCATTGTACACTTAATATCAATCATGAATATTCTTTTTCTTTCAGTATCAGTTATTTTAAGATTGACGCGTTGTTTAGAATTCAGGACAAGAGAACAAGAATAGTCCACCACGACAATAAAATTAGGATGTTTTAGATTATTCGTTATTATCTTTAGCCAGTCATTGTGTCTCTCTAATGTTAGTATTTGGTGAATCTTACATGACTGTAAGGCATGAGAACTAGTTTCATCCATTTTCTCACAACGTCTACAAAGTCTAGAATCCCCTTTTCTATTAGGCTTTGCATTGATGTTAAGTGTATTAGTTTGCGCTTGATGTATAAAGTTCCATGCAAATTCGCCAAGTTTACTTTGAAAAATTGCTTTATTTATTTGAGGAGATAATTTTATAGTCGCTGCAATCATGTCGCTTTTATTGCTCAGTTGCCACTTTTGCATATATGAGTCGTACAATGCAGAGTGAAATATCTTAGAAAATGCTTTTCGAAACTTAGTCGTAAGTATGAAACTTCCATGACTCTTTGTTATCAGATATAAAAAAACTTGCTCTTTAACAATATGTAAAGATACGGAAATTGAGTGTTCTCTTTTAAAATAAATTATTGACGTACGTGCACGTTGAAATCTAGTTTTCTTTCTACCATGATTAAATTTAGTTTCAGCACCATTAATCCAATCAAATCTTCCTTTGTAATGTAGGATATTTGTTTCCAAGACGAGGACCCGTTACAAACTTTAGAGAATCAATATTAACTTTTCTCTAGTAATCGCAATCGGAAGTAAAGAGTCGGAAAAAGTGCACAATTGTTTGAGTATGATATTCATCAAGCAAATCGACACACGAAGCTCCACCATTTTCAGTTGAGTTGTATAAATAAACTGTCTCAGAATTGTGCGGCAAGTTCAAAATTCTTCTCAGATGGCCACACAATTTACTTGAGTTATTGCCACAGGAATTAGTATTTCCTTGAGAAGCTGATAAAGCACTATTTTTAAGTTCACGTGTTCGGAATGCAAATATTAGTCGAGAATGAATAAAAATCTTGTAGGTCTTGAGTTTTTGCCAACCAAATAAACCGGAATCTGCAATTTGTTTTTTGTCACTAACAACTTTATCAAGAATTGTATAGGGACTTTGATCATTGTCCTCGCCTACTGGAGCACCAATATATTGATAAAATTCTTTTGACAACAACTTTTTGATCTCCTTTTCATTAATCAAGATCTCACCATTGATGTTAACTCTGGGAAGCTGCATGTAGCCACACTTCTCCGGTCGGTATTCAAATCCTATTTCTGAACCAGTTTCAACAGCAACATCAACAATTTTTTGAAGGTTATCGACATTGTTTGCAACCAGTGCAATGTCATCTGCATAAGCTAGAACTTGAACGGGCGAATCACCAATCATAAAGGGTTCAATACATGATCTACTTATTGCTTCAAGAACAGGACTAATGGCAATCGAGAAATTAATCATTGAATGAAGACATCCTTGTTTAACTCCTCTTTTGATTGAAAGATTAGGTGTTAGAATTGGGCCACAGCTGTAGAAAGATTGAGTGTCCGAGTAACGTAATTTGACAATAGTAATAAACTCTCCTTGTAATAAATAGTAATAAAATAATTAGCCCACGATAGGAGTTGAACCCTTGACTCAACGAATTATTACCGACACCAGACTGTCTCAGTTTAATACCCAAATTTCTAATAATAATAATAATAATAATAATTACAAAACAATAGAATATAAAGACAAACACATTTACAAGACAATATTTATTTAAATAAAAGCTTCAATATCTTCAGTAGCATTGATACTAAATAATGCCAGAATACAAAACCTTTGGTTTTACCTACCCATTGACGTTTATCATCGTTGTTACTTAAAGCAATTTTACAATTTTTAAAAGTAAACAACTGATGATTTCTCGTCCGTATTCTCGTTTGAGGAACAGAAGAAATTGTATCGTTTCTATAACAATCAAGATAAGAAAGATGCATTGTTTCAGTTCCTTCCAAAGTAATTCCCTTTGCTTTATTACTTTCAGTTTCACCTAAAATACTATAGCATTTTGGTCGTAAGAAAACCCATTTCTTATATCCAAGTCCTTTATTCTCATCTTTGCATTTACCTATTACTGTGTCAAGTTTTCTTGAATGCAAAGGATGACCAATATAATAATTCGAAGTGTCCAAAGGATTATCCGAAATCATTACAGGTAAAAGAGTACTTAATTTACAGTTTTTAATTTCAAAGAAGAAAGAGTCAGTGTCGCCAGCAACAATGTCCATCTTACAATTGAAAAGATTCTTATATTTCTCTAAGTCAAGGTAGTTGGAGCTGATACATCCGTAATTTCGATAAATCAAGAACCGTTTGACCGATTTTACTAGGTCGTTCTAAACAAATTAATTCTTTATTTAGATGAGCTGCTATTAGATCATCGTCAATCTTTATACACTTTCTGAAAGACGGCTTTGATGAATAAGTAGCTATCATTTCAAATGAATTACATAACCTTAAATTCATTCGTTTTTTAAGATTTTTCACAGATTTTCCATAAAGACTATTATTTAAAAGTTTGAAATAGTTCTTATCAAGATTATTTGTAGCATCTGCTCTCAAACAAGTGTTTGTATCAATACACTCTTTAAAAATCTTTGCCAGTTTAAACCTTATAGCTCTATGAATCTTAACAATCTTAACACCAAGAGAAACAAATATCTTTAGAAGTCTCCAATGAATAACATAGTTTTTCTTGGGATAATAGGTGAGCATTAATTTTTCAACTTTAGAATCCGGTGGACATATCTTTTTAGGCCCCACAGGGATTTTATCCAAAAACTCATGTACATTTTCAGGAATTTCGAGATCAACTTCCATCGTGTAACCATATGAAAGTGTTTTAATAACTGTACTCATACACTTATCTAAAATAGAATCAAGATTATTAATTACCCAACTAAAATCATCGAAAGGAAGACTTTGACTAAGAGCCCAACCATAACGATTGTTGATTTCAATATATATCAATTCCGTATCATCAGAAGTTTTAACTTAATGTTTATTCACAAATGTTATTCTACCCCTGATTTCTCCTTCATAGAAAATATACATTTCCATATCGTTAAAGAGTTCAATGGGTTCTTTCAATGTCATCAAACTAGAAGCCCAACTCATGCCAGGTATACCGTAAAAATTTAAGGGATCTAAACCGTTATGTTAAAAAAAGTCAGCAAGAAGAAACACATCTAATTTCAAGTATATCATCATATAATCTAACAAATTATTGCAATTATTCTCATTCCAAATCTTTTGAGCTCTCAAATATTGTGATTCTGTCACTTCAAGCCAAATTGGTGGTAATTCAAAAGTTGTTTCCAAGATTATCAAACTCTTTGCAAAATTATAAGGAAAGATACCTTAACAACACATTATTGAACTAGTAAATACAGAATCTGTCAAAGGAATGTTAGAAAAAGTTTTAATTGCAATGTCTAATGATGCTCTAACAAACTGATAACTATCAATGAATCTAACAGATACTTTATCGATATGTGCTATCAAAGATATAAACTTTTCTATTGTAGTTGGAATCATATTCAAATCCCAAGAAGGGAAAACTACTAAGACCATACTTCAAAATGTGATGAAGGTCATAGCCTCTAAGATTATGAAAGGTAACAGGTAAATGTTGACGATTTTTTCTAACATTACGACAAAGACTACAAGGAGCCCCAAGATAACGACCTGAAAAGCGTTCGTAAACTTTAACACGATTTCTAATGGGTTTCTTACGAAGATAACAATTCAAACAAGACTTAAAAGCATTTTCCTGATTAAATGATAGCATAATCATGTTTGAATCACTAAAAAGATCAAAATAAGGTTGTACAATTGTCGCCGCAATTTCCTCTATCTTTTTCAAAAATTCCAAGACACACTCTAAACCAATGAAACTAAAATGTGATTTAGTATTATTAAAGTTATTAATTAATAATAGTCTTGCTGATATTGGTCGATGTTTCTGATGAAGTCTTATGTCAATGGGTAAAATTGACTCAAAGTCAGCATAAATTACAAATGGTGGGTTACTGTTTTTGAGTAATAACCAAACTCTAAATATTTATTTTGAGGAAGAGTGTATAAAGTTGTTCCTACCTGATTTTTGGTACATAAGGCATAATGACTGTTAAAAGCATCTTGCAAACGAAAACCATTAAGACATTTAGGACACCATTGACATTGTATTCGTACACTAACTATATCATTAATATGTGAATTCATTAAGCGTTCCAAGTCAATAACATCAGTATAATGATATTGGTCATCATTTTTGAGAAGTAAAAGATACAAAGGATCAACGTCAGTCACTTTAGTGCGATGAATAATATTCAAATTAGGGTGATGAGAAACAAAATCGTCATTTTCATTTTCATCATTATTAATAACAGTTGGGTTATAAGACAAGACATGAATTGCAAGACCTGGATTCTTTTCCTCAAACTTACTTATATTGCAGAATCTCATAGAACAGTCATCTATCTCATCATAATTTAATTCATTCAAGAAGTTAGTATAGCTATACATATTACTACGATTATTTACAAGAATGTCATGCTTTAATAAAGCCAAGATACTTTATATAAAACAAAGATTGTCACTATTCTCAATATAAATAATAGCTCTTTTTCCTTTAAGTGCAAGAGAAATCTCAATAAAACCGTGACCACTTAACATATTTATTTTGGAATATTTAGTCAAGATAAAATAAATTTCTTGAATTCTAGAAATTGTCCATCCACTACCCAACTGAGTAAATCTTTCTATTTTCTCATTTCATTTTCTAACTCCTTCAACAAGAAAATTATCTGAGAAAACCTCTGCGTTATTAGATATAAATTCATCTTTAGTTATATCATCTTTCTTAAATTGAATATTTACAGCAAATTGAATTTTAACGTTCCCCAATTTATTAATTTCAATTCTTAGCCGGGTTATAATTCTATATGTTAATGCTATTTGATAAATATTAAATTCGTCAATATTAAATTTTAGTACTCTACGAGATCCTCTTAAATGTAATTCTACAATTGGGTGAATACTAATGTCAACAGAACCACCTATTTTGATGTTTTTTACATTATCACTAATTATTTCATTTTTAGATATTTTAGGCGTCCCTAAATTTAGTACAATATCAGCTTTACTTTTCGTAATTTAAATCAAACGAAAGAAATCTAGTTTATTCTGATTAAACTATGTCAAATGAACTTTATGATCAAAGAAGAAATCAAGATAGGGTTAGGCATGGAAGTTTTGCATGTGGGACACAAAAATATTTCAATGGCATTGAACTGATGACGATAATATTTATTCATTAGGTCATTGCATTCATCATTATGATACACGGATGAATTGTAGTACTGACGGTACAGATTGCCTATTTATATAAAAATAAATATAAGTGAAAATTAATTATTTTGAAAATTATGGCGTATTTATTAAATATTTAAAAGTTATTTAAAAGGTTAATAAATTACCAAATTCGAATCCTTTAATATGAAAATGTTATACTATTTTCAACCTTATGTAAAAGGTTATATAAATTATGTAATTAAATATTTTTAAAAATTAATAGTTTACAATCAAATTATCAATCTCTAATTTATATGCCTAATTTTAAATCATTATTATAACTAGAATTTAAAAGTAATATTATTAAATTTATAAAAATTTAATTCTTTATTTAAAATATTACTTAAAACTCATTTAAAAATTTCAAAGAATACTTATATTTAATTTTCTTCCCATTTAATTTAGCATTAATATGGGTGGTGGGTTACAAGGTTTCGCTATTTGTTTAAATCACCTTATTGTTACCCCGGTAACGCCATATAAATGTTTTCTAGCTAACACTCGGGACCCGTTGCTAGGCAACGTTGGAAATGTGTTCGAGTGGGTGGATTGTCCGCAAAAAGTGAGCACTATTACTAATACTGTAATTGCCCGGACAAACCTCGGGTTCAACGAGCAGTCGATGGAAGACCTATGCTCGCTTTACAATGTCCCCTGTGTAAGACTGTTCAAGATCAGACTCATGTTTACCGGCAGAAATAGAACGACATTCAGGTGACGTGGTATGAATACTCATGACTTTTCGGCAACAACTCAATATTATTTATATATTTTACAACATACTACTTTTAGTTGGTTTAACAATAAGTACAATTTTACAATCAATTCATAAAACAAAAATAAACGATTAAATTAGACAATATTTGTAAGTGAGTTCAATGTTAAAGCGATACCGGACACTTTAAGTCAATTTGTTTGTCAGGCGTGCAGCTCTGCGTCGGGCGCGTTCTTTGCGTCCCGGCCTGTAATTGTTCGAAGGCAATGCCGATGGAGTCGCTAATAGTGTTGAGTTGCTGACAGAATCCCGGTACGCCAATTGAGATGGGGCGAAGATAAGAGGGTAAGTCACCGCTTCTCCTTCACGACTGGCGGCCAGGGCGACTTCCAACCCCCTTATCTGCGTCCGGAGGTTCTGATTGAGTTTGCGTTCCTCAGCTTAACCCTTTTGAGCAGCTGTGAGGCGTTGGTGGATGGACTTGAGTTTTGCTGGGTCCACCCAGGTGGATTTCACCTGCTGTACCTCCTTTGTGAGCTGAATTATCTGCTCGTATAGAGCTTTGTTGGATTGCTGGGCGCGGGATAATTCCTTTTGTAGTAATTGGACTGGTTCCATGGCTAATAGAAAAAAATAATAATTAAAGGGGAGAGGTTTACTGATAGGGCGGAATCATATAATTTATATTTAATCCAAACAAACTAATGAAAATTATTCAATGATAATAATAAAGACTCCAAACTAATCAAAAACCAAAACAAAACACAAAAAATTATTTTTAATTATCATTAAGCAAACTAATCAAAAACAAAAGGAAGACAATTAGTCCTAATTATCATTTAATCAAACTTGTGTCCTTGTCCGTTCAGGGAAACCTTTCGCCACCCACTCTTTGGATGTATAGTCCGAGATCGACATGGTTGGCCTCTTGGTATTGTGGGTTCGGGCCGTGGTTGCTTGCGGGGCCTGTGTCGAGGAGATTTGTTGGGTGTGCCAATAATTGTCGGCGATCCGCCCCGCCAGTAAATCCTCCTCAACGTTCGCCAGGTACTTGCGAGCTCGGACCACCTGTAGGTTCACTTCGCGCTGATGTAACTCCAGGTTCTCTAACAGATGTCGAGCCTGCCGGTAGATTTCTTCGGCCGGGCTCCATTTTTCGGCCATCTCTTGCCCCCGATTGTTCATGTCGAGGAACTTTGACGGAGGGAATTCGGGACACCTTTCTTGTCTATATTTGGCCCAGGCCCATCTCCATCGGTTTGCGAGAGTCGGCAGGTAGTTCCTTGAACTAAGGTTTTCTGAATGTAAATCATCAACTACAGGTACGAATTTTATTTAAAGAATTGAATAAATAAATAAACAAATAAATAATTATAATATTCTTGATTTACTCCTTTGCGAGACCATACCGGAATTTGGAACTGACCAAGCTCTCTTGTTAAATCAAAATATCTCACGGTTCAGTAGAGATTTTACGTTAATCGTCGACACTAAATTCTTTCCCTTTCTTCACTGTAGTCTATTATCGATAATATTGATTTTTCAAATATCTCTTAGTGACCATCGTTATGTATATGAAATTACTATACCTTTTCTCCATAAACAAATATATTGTTCCCCGTTAATCGAAACATCGAGAAAATAATGGCCCGATGTGACTGGAGAAATATTTCTAAACTTGGTCGATTTGAAATATCTTGTAAAGAAATCATCTCTTATATCTTGAATCGAAATCCACGTAGTATTGCGAGAAAGTACGACTAAACTTTCATTAGGTCTAATTATTTGCACAGGTTTTATGAAAAAAAAATAAAAAATAATCAATTAACTAGCTACATATTTTCCTTGGATAAACTCTTTCTAATAAAATTGATTGACTATTATTTTCTATTAAAAATATCGCCTTTCGAGACATAACTAATGATTTCATGAAAAACTCCTAGCAATCTTCCTGGATTAGCAAAACACTATACATTCCGCGGCTGGATGAACGACCGGTGAGCAGGGTTTTGTGGTAGCGATGAAAATCAACAGTTGAACAAAAATAGTAGCCGTATGGTAGGGTGAATAAATCCCATGATGCCGCGATGTAAAAATCCTATAAACTAGACTTAATAAATCGGGATTGAATTGATAATAATGAGTCGTACTTCATGGGCAAGGCGAATGAATTTTATGATCAATGATGAATAAAGGAAATGTTTGCGGAGGCGAGATTACGTATGATGGTCGTGTCGGAAACTAATTGAATATTATAAAAATTATCTATCAATTATTGCAAATTATTAATTAGAAATGTTACCACAGATTTTATATGATTATTACTAGTTATCGAATGCAATTATTACGAAAATTATTAATGCTTATTTAATAAATATAATTTAAAATTTCTTACTTCCCGTGCTCATATCCAACATTGCGGCAACCTCCTCATTGGGCATCTCTGGTATTGATTCGGTATTGTTTGACATTAAAAAAAAATATCCAAAAATTTCTAGTAAATGTTTTATAATTCACCAATTGCGTGGGTGTCTGTGTGCGTCCGGTTAGAATTTATTTCACATGATACGAATGATAATTGATTGAATTAATTTGGTTTATTTGAACAATATTCGACGTTCGGATGCATAAACAATCGCGACATCCGCTTGACTTTTTTTTTCAATTAGATTTATTATTTATTCAGATTTTTGGAATGGCTTTGGAAATTCGACGTTGGAGTGTGGTAAGTTTTTCTTTCTCTGGAAACTAACGGCGGAAGACTCGCACGTGTCCTCGCCAACTACACGAGTCCAGGGCGGGTGTTCCCACGTTATTTCCAATTCTCGTCACGTTATTTGATTTTAAATTATTAATATTTAACGCATTCATTTAGCATTTCATGAGTTTACCGTGCCAGAAAATCATGAGCATCGTCTCATCTACTAAGATTGGAATTTAATTACCGATTGATATTCGTATTCGCTGGATCTTGATAATATTGAGTGATCATTTTCATTTATCGTTCGATTTTTAGGGGAAAAGTCTAGCCGTCATGTTTTGTACGATTATTGATTCAATATTCCATACTGGAACAGTGGTAGTAAGTCAAGTTAGTAGCGATCGTGGTCTGGGTTGCGTTAGTGATTGGTAATCATTTCTGAATCAAGAACTCGTCGAACATTTTTAATCAACTTAAACTGTTATTTTTTAGGAAAACGGGTATCAACTGTGGATGACCTATTTCGTGAATTTATTCGTCAACGTTATAGCGATATAATGGTAGAAAAACCGATGGGTCTATTAAGTTGGCTATTCAAATGGGTCATGAAGTCTTTTTTATAATAAAATTATTCTTATCCTATCGGTGTTGTCATTTTAATTATTTAGGCTAATGTATTTTTATGCGGCCAGTTTCGATTTAAAATTGGCTTTTAGTTATAAGGGAGTTCGAATAAAATGTCGCTATTAGCTGTACTGATGGATGTTCTTTGGATTAGGATCTGATTAAATTCACTATTTTACTGGAAGTTTGGGGAATTTGTTTAATAATAATTTAGATTTACTATTTAAAGTTGCATTTAAATTTATTTCGTGAGATTAATTTCTTTTATTTCATAGCAGTGATTTCATGTTAATTTTATTCCCCGTCACCCTTCCCCTTTAATAGGCCTTAAGCGCATTTAATGTTTATATTATATTTATTGAGTGCCCACTGGACTACTCGGTGTGATGATTTTGAGCCGTGTGTAAAGTAATTTAGGTCGAATTTAAAGAAAACGAGAAACGAGGAAGTAGCCAAAAGACCCCTTCCTTATTTCTCCTTTCTTCTATACAGAATAATATTGACGTTCCAATCCCTGCGTTCCGCACGCCGGGTCTTCACTGGCACAGGTCATCGGCGATATTCCACGCACTTACACGAATCTGAATAGTATGTTGATTTTACTGACTTGCGATGTGTCTTGGCTGTGGGCCGGAAAAATTTCGACAATAAAACAATTAATTATGAAAAACAAATTAAGTTTTTTGAAAAACAAGTGTATTTTTATTTTAGTAAAACAAAATTAGACCTTGTTATTTTCTAGTGTATTCTAATCTTCATTTTTATTATTTTTTCATTTATTTCAATAATTTTTTTATTTGAAATTTTTATTGAATTATTACTAATTCAAATTCTTTGATTTAAATTTCATTTTCATGAAATTTTCCATTTTTTCAAATTTATTTTTATGTTTATCATTTTATATGTAATTATCTTTTTTCTCATATTTGATAGGGTTTAATCGATGTTTTAATAGGTTTGAGTTTAAATTTGCATGTTATGTTTGCATGTGTGTTACCGATCCATTTAAACATTTTCCAAGGCCGTATGTGTTCTTGCACAACATAAAACACTCGGGGGTCCATAAAATTGCGACCCGCAATTTCAATTGTCTTTTCAAAATGATATATACATTTTATTTTCAACATTCATAAAAAGTGTCTACAGTAGGTTAATCATCAAGATAAAGATGGACTTAAGGTCCGGCTACTGTACGTAATCAAATAAAAGAAGTAAAATTGGTTAGTTCAGTTTTAATATCAATGTGAATCAATATAAGTCAATAGGATCAGTTCATATCAATAATAATCAATGTAATTCAGTTATACTTGGCTTCGAACGTATCACTGACGGCTTGGGTTTCACTTTCAAGCTGGATTTCTCTTTTGGTTGATCTTGATGGGTGATTGATAGAGATATGCGAGAGTTTCGATGTTTCGTTGGTTTTTCTGATATTTCGGAATTGATGGAATATTCCTCTAAATTTCTGGATTGGGGTATTTCGCCTTTGTTGGTTTTTCGTTAGGCCGAGAATAAGACAGCATATTAGGAGTATAATATTTGATGTTATACTGAGTGGTAGGATAAGTTCTATTGGTAAGATTGTTGCATTAGGTTCACTTCTCTGCTCGACTTGCTTTTCTTGTTGCTTTCTAATTGACAGGACGATTTTTTGAATTTCTCTGATAGGTTTGTTATTGGGGTTTGTTTTAGCTTTCTCTTGGATTTGTCTGATGATTGTTTCCAAGACTTTCTTTATCTTCAGGTTCTCATTTTTTATTCTGGATATTTCGTCATTGTTTTTTAATAGGATTTGTATCATTGCTTGGGTTTTTTCAATATTTTGTTTTAATTCGTCCTTGTTCTCTTTTGTGGGGCATTGAGTACATTGAAGGGTTATCTGTTGACATTCCTCGTTTTCGGGATTTCTGCAGATCTCTTTGAAATCTGCGCATGTGCTGTCTTCTCTTCTGAAGGGTTGGGTTTTCTCCCATCTCTCCAAAGGGTTTTCAGTATTACACTTTCTCATCATCATTATTATCATTATCCACAGTTTTTGGCTCATGACTTCTATTTTCAATATACATTAGTCAATTTTATATTTATTTACAATATTATTTCATTTATTTACAGTGGAGGTTTAGCCCTTTTTACTCTTTTTCTTTTTCTGGGATTGAGTGTATCTCGCACTTCTCTTTAGTCCTGTTTTCCGAAAATCTCATTATCAGGACTTGGGCTTTTATTAATCGCTCGGTTAGTTTTGGGAGTTATTTTAGTCGCTCTTTATTTTTTTTAATTATCCTTTGCTGGTTGTGGATTTTCATTTGAAGGTTCCTTTCTTTCGCTTGTTTTCTTTCAAGTTGACGTTTGCAATTGCTTCGTTTATTTGTTTGTTTTTCTAGCTTTCGTTTCGATTCTTGGAGTTGTTCGGTTAACGATCTGATTTCATCCTGAGTCTGTTGGTGATTTTGTTTTATTTCTCTAGCTTCCTTACAACTCTCTTCTAGCTGTATTACATATCTTTGTTCGCTTTTTCTACTGTCTCTCATCCTCTCTGCTTCTGTTTTCCAATAATTCTTTAGGACTACACGAGTTTTTATCTCGACTAATTCTCGTCTCAACCGCTCATTTTCTTTCTTTTGACCTCTGTTATCTCCCATGCTGGATGTTAGTTTTCGTTTCACTGCATTGACTAACTGTTTTGATTATATCAGCTGCTGATTTACGCGGGCGATTTCTGATTCTTGTTCCTCGACTATCTCTTGCCACTCTTTTCTTTCGACTCTCCACCTTTTACTATAGTATTTTAATGGGTCTTGTTCGATTGGTTGCACTAGTTGAATTGGGCTTAATATACATTCTCCGTCTTCTAGATTCATTCGGGTTTCTGTTTCGTTCGAATTCATACTAAATATACATCGATTACAATTTTTTGTTTTTATCATTTTTATTATTTTCATTATTTTTTACACTTTTTACAAATTTTCTCTCTCTTTTAATTCATACGACTGTTTCGTCCGTTTCCTCGAATCCTTCATCGGGTTCCACGGGTACTTGGGTTGGTATTTCTGTTGGATATAACGGCACGAGCAGGATTGGTGGTCGGTTCTGTAGAGTGTTTACCTCTTCACGTAAGGTGTTTGATATTTGTATCTCTTTGTCTAGGAGATAGGTAAGATATTCGACATTTTCCGTCAGCTCTTCTACTTGTGTTTCTAACCGACGCGTGTTTTCTAACGCTTTTAGTTTTTCAATCTCTTTTCTCAGGTTCTGCTCATTTTCCTCATACCCTTGCTTTATCGTTTTTATTTGCGCTTTGAACTGTTTTTTGACTTCGAGTTGATGTCTCAGCTGGATTTCCTTGGATACTACAACTCCTCGATGTCCATTCACATCCTGTTGGAGTTCTGTTATTCTTTCGTCTAACTGCTGTTTTTGTCGTTTTTCGTCGGTCAGTTCGTTCAGTGTTTCCACTATTTTTTGGTTTAGTTGCCTGACCTATTTCCAAAGGTTAGTTTCGGTTTTCCTGAGCCTTCTCATTGTACTTTGTCTGATTTGTTCCCGAAATTTCAGTGTTTGGACCTGTTCGTTACATTCCTCGATTGTTTGTTTTTGCACTTCGACTTGTTCCCAATCTTCCATATTCAATATCTTTTTGGGTAACAGTCTTATTTCTTTCTTGGCTTCTTGGTAATGTTCTTTCCATTTTTTCGCTTCTCTTTTTATTGCTTTCTCCTTGATCTCCGTTTCCCATCGTTGTTTTTGTTTTAGTCGGTGAGCTTCATCCTGCTCAATTTGCATTTCTTTCACTCTGGTTTGTTGGAACACAATTTCTTGCTCCAGTCTTACTATGTGATTAAACTGTTTCGTGTTGACGTCTTCAAATATTTTACATTCTATTCGCCATTTTCTTGATTGATCAGTTATCTGGGTCATAATACTCTCTTGTCTGTCATCTCTGGGCTCTTCTATTTTCTTGATCGGTTTTGGGCTCTTGATTTCCAGTTTGTTGATTCTATCTTGCGTTTCCCATTTGGCTTTGTAGTACTATTTCGACAACTCTTGTCCGGTTATTTGCTTGAATATAATGGTCTGGCGCGTGCTTCCAGTTCCTTGCACGTTCTTCTCTCCGTCCACCCTTCGTTTCCCAGGAAGTGCTGACGTTTTGACCATCTTTGGCTTGTTCCATACTAGTCCTTGGGTCTCTCTATTCGGTATTGGGTTCTTATTTTTCTATTTCTTCCTGCATTTGATGTATGATTTTTAATAGTCCCTCTCCTTCTTCTGTACTCCTTTCTTTATCTTATTATCTGCAGAATTTCTCGATTTCATTTTGTGGTCTTGCTTATTGTCTAACATTCGGATTTCTTTTCTTTGATTTATAATTATGGTTTGATTTTGAATGCATCTTTCATTAGCTTCTTCTTCTCGTCCTTGTACAGTTTATCATTTCCTTCAGAATAGGAATCTATGTTCGGTGCAGTCTTCTCTTATCATTTTTATCTTTTCGTATTTTCAGTAGTTCTTCTTCTACTGCTATTAACATTTCTTTTATCGCATGACTTTGTTGCCATTGCTCGCTTCTCTTTATCTCTTTGTTGTTTCGGGTTTGGTTTACGCATTGTTATCTTTGACTCTTTGTTCTCGCTTCGACTTCTTCTACTCTTTGACTTTGTCATCATCGCTTTTGTTCTTTAGTTCTTGAATTTAATATCTTATTCTCTTCTTTTCCATCACATTAAAAATTTATCATACTTTATTACCTATTAATTATATCTTCGTTTATGTGATTTTGTTTTTTATAATCTTTATTTACATTTTTAACATTATTTTCCTTTGTCTATTCATCTGATCAGCGAACGGATCTTTGATCCGCACGATTGATCGGTAATTTAACTTACTGGACATATATTAACTTTTAACCGCACGCTTCCATGTACCTATGTCCGCAGCGCGCCTGTAATAAAATTATTTCACATGTTTTTGCCAACATTGTTACACATTTTGTGCTGCTCAAATGGCTTCTTTTAATTATTGATTTGATACGCGCTTCTCTTTTTGGTTTCTCTTGTATCCTTTGATTGCTTCGGATTTATGTGCACTTAGATGTCAGAAGTGTACATTCCAAAGTTATTAGCACACCTTTCATTGATTATTTTTCCTCATTTGTTGAGATTGTACTACTCCTATGTAGTACTTAGAGTTCTTGTATTTGGTTCGATCTAGATTATACTTCTATTTAGTTGGTATTGTAATATTACTTCCTTGTTCTCTGACTCTTTTTTTCCTTTGTACACTCCCTTTATGCTATTAAGTTTTTACTTTATCTGGTATGGCTGTGATTTTTGCTCTTCCACATTATTTTCCTCTTGCTGTACTGTTGACAATATCCTTGACTCGCAAATTCTGTCTCTTGGATTCCCTTTTTAAGTTCTAATCCTTCCTCGGAGTTTCTCTTATTAGTTTCTCTTTCCCATATCTTGTTCACGTTGGATCTTCGACAACCTTTATTATCGTTAATCTTCTTTTCTCCGCCCTTTTCATCTTGTTACTTCTAATTGCTGGATCCTTTACTATAATTGTTTATTGCTTGGGGTTTTAGACTCAGATATTTAATTTCTAACATGGAAGGTTTAGAAATTTCCTCAGCGGTGTTCTCGTTTCGTGTATATTCCTTTTCTCATTTTGCGAGTTTTTCCTATGCAGTTAGATGGCTGTTACCTCAATCTTGGTAGCTATTCTTGCGATCCTGTATATAAATCCTTCTGCGGCCATTCCTTTGCTTTGCCGGTCGGAATACTTTATCTGGGTCTTTTAAATGGTAATATTCTTTGTTCTTCTTTCAGCTTGCTCGTTTCTCACTCTCATTTGTGGGTATTACTTTCACGGGTTCGGCGTTGGGCCGTTCTTGTATCGTCGTAGTCTCTTTATAGATAACAATTGCTTTGTGACTAGTGTATTAAACTTATCTCTTCCTCTCTGCGTTTTTCTATAGGTATCGTACCACTATCGCTTGGGTCTTTCTCATCTGTACATGTATCTTCATCCCGCTGAATTTGCTTTGCCATCTAAATTCGCATTATTTTGAGGTTTTTTAAGTTTTTCTGATTTTTTTTTCTGAATTATTTGTATTTTATATTTTTGCGTTTTTTTATTTTAATTTACTATTATTATACACTTTTTTTTCTCTTTACAAAATCTTTGTCCGCTTCTAACTACTTTCTATTTATGTACAAATTTCATCTCGCAAGATCCTTCTCCTCTTAATCGTTGGATTGTGGATAGAACGTGGGATACCAATTGCCGATTTCACCCTCATTGTTGTATTTCCATCTGTGGTTCATTTCCTTTCTGATATGAGTTACGATAATTCCTTTGTCCTTTTATTGTTGTTCATATTTTGTTTGAAAGGCCCAATGTTAATAACTCATCATATTCTCCTACTCCTACTCTGACGAGACACTTATGGGTGCCTTGTATGATTTCCATCCCACCCTTTGGATATAGTTAATGCCCTATATATTCATATTCCAACTATATAACGTGGGCTTATAAATTTCTCTGTGTTCCAATCTTTTTGCTCGCTGGTATCTTTTCTGCGAATTCAGGTTATTTCATATGATGGATGTTGTTAGGAAGTTTTATGGCTACGAGCTGGACGTTGGATCTCTATGTTCTTTTATGCTTGTTGGTCAATTCTATTGCAACTCATTTCATATTCGGCATTTTCATTGAGATATTATTCCTGGTTTTCTCGATTCTTTCTGGATTTTATATTTCTTCTCTGAGTGCCTAGTTGTGCACATTTTCTGTTCGTAGGCTTTTTATTTTCCCATGCCAACATTCCTTTGTTTTTTCATCATGATTTCGTATGCTCATACTATTTTCCATCAAAAATATGGCTTTTGCAGATTTCCGCAATTGGTATTAGTGTTTGACACATTGAACAATTCTAACGGACATTTGACTGTGTTGCACGATAAAATTCGTTCAATGTTCTATTTATTTAACTTTATATTTCTTCGCGTTGTTTGGGCATATTCCTTCGTATAGTTTGCGAATATTTGTTCTCTTTTGGGTTCCAGATGTTCCTTTTCTTATTTTTTCATTCGTCGATGTCCACAGAATTCAGTATTTCATACTTTTGTTGATACTTTGTGGTGTTCTTCGATCGGTTGTTTCGTTGTAATGGTTGGACTTTTCGCATAGCACTCGTTAATATTCACATTCATGTGGACTTCGGCTTCCTTCATAAGTCTTTTCATTCGCATTCTGGTTATTCGCATGGACTAAGATAGGATTATTGATCTCTTTGTTGTGCTTATCCATTGTTGTAGGGTCTTTCATCTTTTTCAATCGTTCGTCACAATCCGGACATTTTATTCTTTCTGTTTCTAAGTCACTTATCGTACAGTCTGTACATATTTTGCATCCACATTTTCGTCTGTCTCGCTCCAATCAGTAATTTCTTTAACATTTGCAACATTTTTAGGTCTTTCCTTTCGTATCGTTCAATCTTTCTAATTCTATTCTTCATTTTCGTTTCTCGTGCTTCGGAGGATTCTCGCTTCCCTCTAAATTCTCTCGAAAATTGTCTGAACTTATCTACAAACTTTATGATTATTCGAATTATTTTTGCTTCTTCGTTTATTTACAACTATTATACAAATGTAGCTTTATTTTTACTCTACTGTACGGAATAGCGGTTTTGGGCGTGATTCTGGATCGATGATATCATTCACCAACTTTGCTGGATCTCTTAGACTTGGTTGGCTGTTACGTAATCTTCTATTTCGTCAGCATTGCCATCTGATTTGTCGGATTATTGTTGTTTATTCTCTGTAATTGAATAAATGCGTTCGTTGTTGATCTTCTATTCTTGGCTGGTTGTTGCAACTTCTTCTGTTACGCTTATCTGTTAATACTAGAGGCAGTATTTGTCCACTGGTTTTGCGCCTTGTTGTTATTTTGCATCATTAATTCGCATTTGTCGTCTTCATATACCTTCGATTCCTGATTTGATTATAGTCATCGATCTAGGTCTACATTTTTATGGGTACCATTGGCAGCGTAGGTTGTTGTATTCATTCTATGACGGTAGTATTCTGATTGGTTTTCGTTAGATTTGCATTCGGATCCAATCTGTTGATTTAATACATTCATTAATATGATGTATCTTTCTTGTTAATTGACTATTTTTCAACGCATTTTGGTACAAATATTTATAAATACGTAGCATATATTACTATAATTCTATAACTAACATAATATTTTACAACCTATATACAACGTCCTTTGTTCTCAGTTTACACCATCAGCCTCCGGGGACTCTATAGCGCAATAGTAGCTATGTATAACCACATCATAATTCTCATTCATCTATCTGGTATACATCAGATTCATTGGAACCATTTGCTCGTGCCTCGATAATGGGCCGGTTCTTTTAAACCAGAGGTCCGCTTTGTATTTAGAATTTCTATGATTTCAATTCCTCGGTTTTTTCTGCATCGTATTGGTTCTAATTCGTATCAATAATTCGACTTGTCTATGCTGGCCATAATCTTTTCTTTTTTGGTTTCTTTCCGCATTATATTAAGTATTCTCACAGTTGAATTATATCAGCATTACTACGCCTGCTTATTACTGCTGTTGTTATCCAGATCATTTTAATCATATAGTTCTTTTCATTAGGCTCATGGTTGTGCTTTCCCTTGGCATTGGTTGTTTTCCCTTATTTTTCTATTGGTTGCACGTTTTAAGTGCTTTCTGGAGTTTTGGTAGAGCTTCGTGAATTGAATTTAGGCTTCTCCATGGCATTCCATTTGGCTGTGATCTTCGTTATTGTTTTTCCTCTCGGAGTAGTTTTGTTGTGGGTTGATCTGTCGCGATTCATTGGAGGAGTTTTCTTGTTATCGTTGCTACCAATGTCAATGGGTTCCATGATGTTCATATCACATATTTTCGAGTTTTCTTTTCGTTGGGATGCAGATACATTTGATTCTTTAGTTGCTTGTTTCACAATATGTATTCTTTTGTCACTGTTCTTTTCCTTTGGTTTGTATACGCAGATTCTTGTTGCTGAGTTTTTCGCCGTAGTTAATCGACTAGTTTTCCTCTTATTATGCCGCATTTGATTCTTATTTATTATTATCCGCTTTGCTTTCTCCTAATCTGGGTTTGAATGGTTCTTCTCTTGTTTCTCTTTTTGAGGTCATTGTCGTTAATGGCTTTGGTAGTTTCTCGTTATCGATTTCCAAGTAATGTTCTCATTCCTTTCTGGACTATGTACTATCTAATTTCGCGTTTCTTTTAAGTGGGATGCAGGTATTTTTTGAATTTTTTGATATTTCAATTTGACTGGCAATTATGGATATTTCATATCATAGTTCCAATTATATTTAAGTTTCAGAATACACGACTTATTAGTCAATGGGATTCTTGTGCCCATATTTTCGACTATTAGTTTCTTTCCACTACTTTTGGCTTTGATTCCAGCTTTATTATCGATTGATATGGCTCTTCCTTG
>CM039679.1:52010932-52131077 GCA_022537955.1 Schmidtea mediterranea | reverse complement strand
AATATCTTTTGAGGTAACAGTCTATTTCTTTCTTGGCTTCGTTGTAATGTTCTTTCCATTTTCGCTTCTCTTTTTTATTGCTTTCCCTTGATCTCCGTTTCCCACGTTGTTTTTGTTTTTACGTGAGCCTTCGATCCTGCTCAATTTGCATTTTCTTTCACTCTGGTTTGTTGGACACAATTTCTTGCTTCCAGTCTTCACTATGTGATTAAACTGTTCGTGTACGTTTCAAATTTTAACATTTCTATTCGCCAGTTTTCTTGATTGATCAGTATCTGGGTTTCATAATACTCTCTTGTCTGTCATTCTCTGGGCTCTCTTATTTTCTGGATGGGTTTTGGCTCTTTGATTTCTCAGTTTGTTGATTTCTATCTTCGCGTTTTCCCCATTGCTTTGTAGGCTATTTCGATCTCGTTCCCGGTTATTTGGCTGAATATAATGTCTGGCGCGCTGTTCCCATTATTCCTTGCACGTTCCTTTCTCTCCTACCACTTCGTTTCCCAGTGAAAGTTGCTTGAGCGTTTTGCCCATTCTTTGGCTGTTCCCATACTGTCCTCTTGTCTTCTCTATTCGGTATATTGCGTCTTATTTGTTCTATTTCTTCCTGCATTTGATGTATGATTTTTATAGCTCCTCTCCTTCTCTTGTATCTCCGTTTCTTATCTTTATTATTTCTTCGCAATATTCTCATTTCATTTTGTTGCGTCTTGCTTATCTATGCTTCTAACATTCGCCGATTTCTTTTTCTTTGATTTATAATTATGGTTGATTTGAATGGATTCTTTTCATTAGCTCGTTCTTCTCGTCCATTTGTACAGTTTATTCATTTCCTTCAGAATCCATTGCTCGTCGTTCTGTCTGTGTTATCCAATTCCTCTCTTATTCATTATCTTATCGTATCTTTCAGTAGTTCTTCTTCTACTGCTATTAACATTTCTCTTTTAATCGCATTGACTTGTTGCCCATTGCTCTGCCTTCCTCTTTCATCTCTTTTAGTGTTCGGGTTGGTTTACGATTGTTATCCTTTGACTCGTGTTCTCGCTTCGACTTTCTTACTAACTCTTTGATCTTGTCATCTCGCTTTGACTTCATTATAGTTTCTGAATATTAATATTCAATATTCTCTCTTTTCAATTCACATTAAAGTTTATCAATAATCTTACCATAACTTACATCATATCTCGTTTTTGTATTTTTGATTTTTAATCTGTTAGTTTACATTTTACAACATTATTTTCCTTTTCTATTTACTATAGCGAAAACGGGAATCCTTTGATCCGCCCGTTGATCGGCTTTCTACATACTGGACATATATTAACTTTTAACCCGCAGCTTCTACATGTGACCATATGTCCGCAGGGTGTATAAAATTATTCAACATGTTTTTGCCAAACATGGTACACATTTGATGCTTGCTCCAAAAGTGCTTCTTTTATTATTGATTTGGTCCCGCGCTCTCTTTTGGTTTCTCTTGCGTATCGTGTGATTGCTCGGATTATTGGCCTGTGTCGAGTCGTACCATTCCCAAGTTATTAGCCAACCTTTCCTTATTATTTTCCTCATTTTGAGTGTCGTACTCTGGTATAACATTATAGTTCGTTTTTGGTCGATCTAGGATATCTTCTATTTGGTTGGTTTGTAATTATTACTTCTATGTTCTCTGGAACCTTCTTTTTCCTGTTGTACTACATTTCCCTTATGCTTTAGCTTTTTTTTTTAACATTCTATCTGGTAATTGGCTGCTTGATTTTGCATCCTTCACATATTATTCCTCCTGCTGGTGACAATATATCCTTGACTCGGCCAAAAATCTGCTGCTCTTGGATTCCCTTTGAAAGTTCTAATCCTTCTCCTCGAATTGTTCTCTTTATAGTTCTCTTTCCCATATTAGCCGTTGGATTTCGAACCCTTTATTATCGTTATCTTTTTCTCCCCGCACCTTTTCATCTTCGTCTACTTCTAATGCTGAATTCCTTCTAATCTGTGTTATTGCTTGTTTCTGACATCGATATTATTCTAAATGGACAGTTGAAAATTTCCTCCAGGTGTTCTCGTTTCCGCTGTCTTTCCTTTTTCTCATTTGCGAATTTTCCTTTGCAGTAATGCATGCTTACCTCATCTGGTAGTTCTGGCGTTCCTGATAATAAAATCCTTCTGCGCCAATTCCTTGCTTTTCCGGCGGGTAAATACTTATATTGTCTTTAAATGGTATAATATCTTGTTCCTCTTTTCTCAGCTGCGCGTCTTCTCACTCTCATTTGGTAGTAGTTAATTCGCTTTCACGTTCGCGTTGCCGTCTTGGTTCCGTCTTTAGTCTTTATAGTATACAAGTTGCTGCTGCTAGTATTAACTTCCTTCACCTCTTCTGGTTTTTTTCTATTAGTCTCGTCCATATCGAATCTGTCCTTCTCTCATCTGTTGTTATCTCTCCTCGCTTGATTACCGCTTGCCATCTAAATATCGTCATATTTTGAGTTTTAGTTTTTTGATTTTTTTCTGATTATTTGATCTTTTTGATTTTTATGCGAGTTTTATATTTATTTAACCTATTATTTACACTTCTTTTTCTCTTACAAAATTCTTGCTCCGGCTTCTCTACTTCTAATTTTATGTACAATATTATCATGCTCGCAAGAAATCCTTCTCCTCTAATCGTTGTTTGGAAGAAACGTGGGTACCAATTCCGTTATTCCACTCAGTGCTGGTTTTCCCACTGTGTTCATTCGTTTCTGATTGAGTTACGATAATCCTCTTGTCCTTTTATGTTAGTATCATATTTGTTTGAAAGGCCATGTTTAATAACCTCATTCAGATTCTCCTCTCCTACTCGACGAAGCACTGATATGGGTGCCTGTTGGCATTTCCATCCCCATTTGATATAGTCTAATGCCCAATATATATTCATTCTCCCAACTATATAACGGTGGGCTATCTAATATTCTCTGTGTTCCATCTTTTGCTCGCTGTATCTTTTCTGCGAATTCGGTATTTTCCATATGAATGGTGTTTAGGAAGTTTTATGGCTACAGAGCTGTTGTCTCTAGTTCCTTATGCTGCTTGGTCATCTATTGCCAAACTCATTTCCATTTCGGCCCATTTTCTTGAGTTGTATTTCCTTGCTGTCTCGAAATTCTTCTGGATTTTAATATTTTCTCTCATTAGTGCCTTTTGTGCATCCATTTCTGTTCGTAGGCTTTTAATACCATGCCACATTCCTATTCGTTCTTCATCGATGATTTTTCCGTGTGCTCGATACTGTTCTCTATCCATATGCTTTGCATTTCCGCAATGCGTAGTTGTGTTTGACAATTGAACAATTCTTAACGGACATTTGACTGGTGCCGATAAATCGTGTCCAATGTTCTTTTTAGTAACTTTATCTTTCCTGTCGCAGTTGTTTGCGCATATTCCTTCGCTTATTAGATCGCATATTGTTCCTCTTTTGGGTTCCGATGTTCCTTTGCTATGTTATCCATTGCGTCGATAGCTCCACAGACATTCGCATTTTTCCTCTTCCTTGATGCATACCTTTGTGGTATGATTCTTCATAGCCTTTTTCTTTATGTAATGTTAGACATTTTTCGCATAATATCTCGTTATATTCACATTCGTTTGTGTGGCTTTCGGCTTCTTTCATAAGTCCTTTCCATTCACATTCTTTTACTCGGCATTGGATCACTAGGTTATTGATATTTTTGTTTGTGGCTTTGTTTATTGTTGAAGGATCTTCGCCTCCTTCGATCGTTTTGTCGCATCCTGGGCATTTTAATGATTTTGTTTCTATCACTTTTATCGTACAATCTGTACATATTCTGCATCCACATTTCGTCTGTCTCGCTCCAATCAGTAATTCCTTACATTTGCAACATTTTAATCTTTCTTCCGTATCGTTCATCATTCTAATTCTATCTTTCATTATTCGTCTCGTAGCTTCGGATGGATTCTCGCTTCCTCTAATTCTCTCGAAAATTGTCTGCTTATCTACAAAAACTTTCTGATTATTCGTTATTTTGCTTCTATCGGTTTATTTACACATATTTACAAGGTAAGCTTTATTTTTACTCTACTGTCGAATGCGGTTCTTGGGTGAATTCTGGCATCGATGATATCCATTCCACCCAACTTGCTGGATCTACGTGTTGTTGGCTGTTACGTAATCTTCTAATTTCGTCAGCTTGCCATCTGATTTGATCGGCTAATTGTTCGTTTATTCTCTGTAATTGTAATATGGTTCGTTGTTGATCTTCTATTCTTGCTGCTTGTTGCAAACTTCTGTTCACGCTTTCTGTTAATACTAGAGGAGTATTTGTCCACTGAGTTTGCGCATTGTTTGTTATTTGCATCATTAATTCGCATTGTCGTCTCCATATTACCTCGATTCCTTGATCTTGATATAGTCCGCGATCTAAGTCTACAATTTCTATGGGTACATTGGCAGCTGTAGGTTGTTGTATCACTTCTATGAACGGTGGTATTCTGACTTGGTTTTGTTGATTTGCATTATTCGGATCCATCTGTTGATTATAATACATCATTAATTCATGTGTATTCTTTCTGTTTTGATTATTGTCCCTGACGCATTTTGTACAATATTTATACATACTATACATACTACTATTATACTACATAATATTTTACACTATATACATCGTCCTTTTCCATCTTATACCATTGTCTCCGGGGGCTCTATACGCAGTGTCCGTATATCCCCGTATTTCTCGTTCGTTATCTGGTATACATCAAATTCATTTGACCATTGTTGTGTTTCGATAATGGGCGGTTTTGTTAACCAGAGTCCACTTGCACTGGAATTTCCTATGATTTCATATTCCTCGGTTCTTTCTGCATCATATTGTCCTAATTCGATATCATAATTGAACTTTTCTACTGCTGGCCATAATCTTTTCTTTTTTGGTTTCTTTCCGCATTTATTAGTAGTTCTCACCAGTTGAATTATTATCAGCATTACTACGATACTTACTACTGCTGTTGTTATCCAGATCATTTTTATCGTGTGATTTGTTTCATCGGGTTGTACTGTTGTGGTTTCTCTTGAGTTGGTTGTTTCCCTTATTCTTCCTTTTGGTTGCACGTTTTTAAGTGCTTTCTGGAGTTGTAGAGCTTCGTGAATTGAAATTTGGCTGTCATCCATGAGCATTCCCTTTGGCTGTGTCTCGTTACTTGTTTTCCTCTCCGGTTGTTTTGTTGTGGGTTGATCTGTCGCGATTCACTTGGAGGGTTTTCTTGTTATCGTTCTCCAATGTTCATGGGTTCCCATTTGAATGTTTATCACATATTTTCCGAGTTTTCTTTTCGTTGGGATGCGATACTTTTGATTCTTTATAGTTTTGCTTGTTTCACATTGTATTCTTTTGTTCACTGTTCCTTTTCCTTTGGGTTTGTATACGCAGATTTTTGTGATGAGTTTTTCGCCCGTGTTTTCGACTAGTATTTCCTCTTCATTTGCCGCATTTGATTCTATATTTATTATTACCGCTTTGCTTTCTCTAATCTGGCGTTGATATGGTTCTTCTCTTGTTTCTTTTTCTGGATGCTTTGTCGTAATTGACTCTGGTAGTTTTCTCGTTATCGATTTCCAGTAATCGTCTCTTCCTTTCTGAACGTGTACTATATACTTTCCGCGTTTTCTTTTAGTTGGGATGCGGTATTTTTGATTTTTGATATCTTCATTTGACTGGCATTTGATTCTTTCATTCATCGTTCCGTTATTTTTAGTTTCGAATACACAGACTTTTGTAATGGGTTCTTTGCCCATATTTTCGACTATTATTTCTTCTCCACTCTTTGGTTTGATTCCACTTTTATTATCGTTGATATGGCTCTTCCTTTGGTGTCGTGAGTTTTCTCCCCAGGTTTTGGCTAATGCACAGGTTATTATTATGTCGTTGTTGGCACATACTATATATTCTGCATTACCCTCTAGACTATCCGATTCGCATTTCTTTTCTGCTTTCATGTTCATTTTCCAACAATCGATAATTTTGTTTTGTATACATACTTGTTCAATTGTTTCTATTCCTCTGTTTATTATTCGTATATTGCCTATTCCTGGTTCTACTTGGATTCTTACGTTTCCATTTCCTTTTCTAGTATCTCTATACACGTCTTTGGTGGTTTGACATCTTTCATCTTTCCTGGTTTTCCTATTGAGTCAAATTGACAACTTATGCTTGTATTCATTGCTAGCTGTAGGTATATTCCTTTACTTGAAATTCCTTTATCATTTATTGTTCGTATTCTGAACGATTTTATTTCTTTCATGGTATCTTTATCAGCTTCCGTTAACTTGATTGACGTAATTAGTATCATTATTTTTTGTAGCAGGGTCGGTCGGTTTCGGTTTTCTCTTGGTTGTCGTATCTTTCTATTATGTAACAGTATCCCTCGGTTTTGTTTTCTCTCGTTGTTGTTGCTGTTGCTCCTTTCTTTCCTCTTTCCCGATTCTTGACGTTCATCGTTGGGTGGTTCCTTTTTCTCTTGTTGTGCGGGTTTATTCTCGTTTCCCGCATTTGGTTCGGTATCTTGATCATCTCGGTTTTCGTTGTTGTTATTACCTCCTTCTCCGTTATTATCTCCATCCCGGGTTTCCTTTAAAATGTCGTCCTCGACATTTATTACTTCAATTATTTCCTCATAGTCCTTTATTATTCTTGCTTTTAGATCATCCATTTCTTTTTATCTCTTGTTTGCTCTTTTGAAATCTTATTTGCTTTTGATGCCATCTATGTATTATCGTTAATAGCTGTTCCTTTCTATCTCCGATTCGTATTGTTTCCCTTGGGTGATTGGTGAATTTCAATCTTTCCCATTTCAACATTGCTTTTATCGTCTTTGGGAATGGATAATAGGCGTATATTGTTTCTTTTAATAGGAGGTTTATGTTTCTTACCATATAGCTTAGATCGAATACTTTAAGTGATGAACCTTCGTAGGTCCATTTCATTAGATTGGCTGCTGCTTCGTCTTGTTTGGCCTCGATGGCTTCCCATAATGTTTGAATCGTTTTACCCATCATTTCTCTTTCTCTTATTGTCGAATTGCTCGTTATAAATTTTATTGCACTTGCCTGTCTTGATTTCAGTGCGTAATGTAGTACATTGTTTTCTCCATTGTCGTTTTCCTTGAACGATGATCCCGTTCTTAGTAGTTCTCTCAGAACTGTTGTAGAAGCATCTGCCGCCACTGCGAACATTAGTGGTGTTTGTCCCTCTTCATTTTGGTATATTCGAGGTGTGTCCACATTTCTGCATGAGTTGGATTATATCTATTATTCTTTGAATGTTTTTATGTTGTACCGCAATATGTAGAGGTACATTCCCTTCTACATCTGCCATGGTGAAGATCATGGGTATTCTTTCTTTAATGCGGTCCATTTCTGGTGGGCTTCTAGTACCTTTAGCGTAATCCATTGCGATTTTTCCCGCCTTGTTTACTATCCTCATCCATCCTTTCCCTTAGACATATTCTGGCATGATTTCACTGATAGCTTTCGCTATTGCATCCATCTTGTCTACATTATCTTGGGTCGCGTTTAAAGTTATTTTAGATTCATCTGGTTTAGGTTCCCCTGCAGTATCGTTTGATGTTGCTTCTATTTTTCGACTCATCGTTAGTCCGTTTATACTCAGTTTTTGGGTTTGTGATCTGGTTTGCATACCTCGATTTTCTGGTTCCCTCGTTATTGTTCTAGGTATCACTTTACATCTGCTCAAGTTTACGTATATAGGCCTGGTGAGTGGGTTGTTGACCAATTTAACTCAAGCGTTATTCTCGTTTACGTACATTATCTCATATGGTCCTTTACCACTTCTTTGTAATTTTCTGGCTACTCCTGGAATAATTTCTGGCGTTGTGAATATTACCCAGTCTCCAACCTGAAAGTTATGTTCGCGTACGTCTCGCTTTTTATCATGTAATTCTTTATAACTTTCTTGGTTAAATCTAATATTCATACCTGCCGTTTTCCAGATCTCCTGCATTCGCTCTTTGAACCCTGTTACATAATCATCAATTTCCATATATTGTGATATCGGTGGTTGATACTCCAGGTCGATCGGCATGTTGCATTCCCTGCCATACATTAATTTGAATGGGCTCATTTTTGTTGCCGAATGTATCGACATTCTATATGCCATAAGGCATAAATTTATATATCTATCCCAATCTTTTTGGTGTCTGCTTACATAATTTGACATCATTTCAATTAATATGCCGTTAAATCGTTCGGTTTGTCCATTTGTTTGCGGATGGTAAGGCGATGTTCTCAACTTCGCAATTCTGAAGTAATTTGTTACCTCATGAAGTTGGTTCCTTGATCGGTTAGGATCTGTTTGGGTGTTCCATATCTACAGCATATTTCCTCTACTAGGATTCTACTAGGATGTTCTGGCTTTTTGGTCTGGTATTGCGAATGCTTCTGGAAATTTTGATAAATAATCTGTCACTACCAATATATAGATATTTCCGTCGTTGGTTTCTGGTAATGGTCCTACTACATCCATTGCAATCATCGTCATAGGTTCTGGTGGGATTTACATTGGTTTTAGCGGTGTTTTCAATTTGCTTCCTATACTTTTTCTGGTTGCACATATCCGGCAATTCTTTATCCATCCTTTTACGTCTTCTCCGATATTTGGCCAATAATATTTTTGGCGTAGTCTTGCTTCTGTCCTTTTTGCTGACATGTGTCCTCCAAGCTTTCCGTCGTGATATTGCATCAGTACCACTTTTCGTCTACTTTCTGGTAAACACATGAGTCGTTTCTCACCATCCTTTAATAATAACCATCCCTTCTCCATGGTATATCGATGTCTGTGTTTCTCCATATGCTCTCTCAATTTACTGTTGTTGTCGAAGATTTTCATATCGTTAGTTTCCATGAATTCGATTATTGTTTTCAACTCCTCGTCTTCCTTTTGTTCATTTTTCAGTTTTGTGAAATCTATATCCTCTGCGATGATCATGCATATGCGTCTTACATCCTGATCCATCAGTTCCTCAAATACGAATCTTGACATGCAATCTGCGTTGGCGTTCGCTTTTCCTGATTTGAACTTTATATACGGTGAGTATTCTTGCAACTGCATTGCCCATCTCATTAATCTACTAGAGGCTTCTTTGTGTTGGCCTAACCATACCAATGGTTGGTGGTCTGTAGTGATATATATCTCGTGACCCCATAATAAATATTTGAAGTGTTTAATAGCTTGGATTATTGCTAATGCCTCTCTTTCAGTCACAGAGTAATTCTTTTCATGTTTCTTGAATGTTCGACTGTAATATCCAATAACTCGTTCCCTTTTCTCCTCGTCCCATTGTCCTAGGACTGCTACAGATCCATATCCACTTGCGTCTGTTGCTAACAAAAATGGTTTCTTAAAATCTGGGTGTACGAGTATCGGTGCTGATATTAGTTTGTCTCTGAGTGTTTCAAAGGCTGTTTGTTGTTCCTTCTCCCATATAAATGGGGTATCTTTCTTTGTTAATTCTTGTATTGGTTTCGCGATGGTTGCATAACTCTTGATAAACTTTCGGTAATATCCGCATAAGCCTAAGAATTCTTGCACCTGTGTGACTGTTTTTGGTGCTGAACTTTTTCCTTTGCCCAATCGCATTTGGATGGTTTCAATTTTAATTTCCATTGTCGTAGTCGAACAAATTAGTTTCGTATATCCTTTAGATGTTGCTCGAAGGTACTAGAATAAATCAATAAATCATCAATATATACCATACATTGTTTGATGCCGTGAGTTACAAAGTTCATACATCTCTGGAATGAAGCTAATGAGTAAGTTAATTTGAACGGCATTTTCTTGAATTGGTACAGATCTTTTCCGATTGTAAAAGCAGTTTTCTCTCGGTCCTCTTCCTTGACCTTTATTTGCCAATAACCACTTTATAGATCTAGCGATGTAAAATAAGCTGTCCGTGTAATGTTTGTAACATCTCATTTATATCTGGTAATGGGGGTATGTATCCCGTTTCGTTACTGCATTGAGTCGTCGATAGTCTATACAAAACGGTTGTGTTCCGTCTTTTTTCTTTACCATGACCACTGGGAATTGCCATGGTGAACAACTTAGTTCAATTACTCCAGCGTCTAACATCTTTTGAACTTCTTTTTCTGCAACGGACTTCTGGGCTTCTGCTAATCGATATGGTCGTAGCGTTATTGGGGTATCATCTGTCAACGGTATTGTGTGCTGCGTCACGTCGCTTGTACCGAGATCTAAGTCGGATGCTGCAAATATATCTTTGAATTCCGTTAGCAGTTTTTTGTAGTTGCTCTTTCTCGGTTTCGTTTAATAGCTGACTGTCGATTGTCCATAATTCTTCCTCAGTTCCCTCGGTTTTCGTTGCTGGGAGTTCAATGTCTATCATCGGTGTTAGTTTCCCCAATCTTTCGTTTTCGTAAATTACTTTATCTTCTTCATCGAAATTAGTAATGTTGATTGGAATTTCACTGTCGTCTTTTACATACACTATTTCTCTGGCTAGTGGTAGTTCTTTCTTTTTTTCAAATGTGTGGTTAGGTTCGAAAATCATTTCACCTCTGGTTTCCTCGTTTACTTTCACGTAACAAATCATTTGTGTGCGCCCTGGCACCACTATTTTCTCTGAGCATCGCACTTCTGATTTCAACATGCATATTCGTCCGGTTTTATCTCTCAACTCCATCGATCCTAGATCTATTATTATTTCCTTTAATAGTTCTGGCATGAGATCTGTTCCAATTATGCAATCCGCGCTTAATCTCCTGATGACTGCTAGATAAGTATTGATTTTCACATTTTTGTATTCAATTAACGACCAGATTTTTCCGATGACTGCTACTGATTCTTTGCTACAAGTTATTACATCCATGTTAGCTTCTTCTATACATGGCCATAATCTTCCTGGTATTTTATCCATTTTTTTTTTTTTTGTAATTGTTCTTTATTCATTTGCTGCCTTTTCGGCCGACTGTGCGAGCGAGGCTCAGCACTTCATACTATTTAGTTTTTTATTCTACTTTTACAAAACTGCAACGCAGATGAGATATCCGCATTGCCTCGTAAACATACTTTACACAAGACTAAAAGGTGGAGGAATAGCTTCCTTTGTAAATGATACATGCTCCCCGGTATATGTGATAGCATGCAATCACCGCATTTGGGCATGTTATCTTGGCCAGAGATATGATCTCAGTCTTTGTCAGTCCGATTTTAGAGAGAGGGGCATTATTCTTCTTATCCCATGTGCCTAGACATCCAATCACTATAGCAGATATTGTGACCGTTTGATTAAAAGCCTTTCCGATCTGTAAGGATAGATCCTTGTACTTCACATAGTTGTTCTCTCTTGCTTTTTCAAAGCCTTCAACCGAGTCATAGGGTACTTTTAGGTCCAGAACATGTATATCTTTATTCCGTTTGGACCTAATTACCATGTCAGGTTTAAGCTTTGTTGGAATTGAGACATATTTGGGGGATTTTTCCACATCTATCTCAAAGCCAATTTTTTCAAGGAAGGCAACTATGCTAACTAGTACATTTTCATGCTTAACCCTTCGAGCGTTTGGTTTTGCACGACAGTGATTGAAAACGTGTGTCTGGGTCTCCTCATCAAGATGACAAAGCCTACATTTTGTGTTAAGATTATATTTTAGACGGTATGCACTGTAATTAAGATTTAAGATGTTATTTCTTGCACGCACCAAGAAGCAGTACTGTGCATCATTAAGAGTATCACTGGCTATTAGGTATTTAGCAGTGATACTATCTCCAATAGAGGCTGCAATGCGTCCTTGTACTTTCATCTTGCACCACTGCTCGGCATAATGGAGACCTACAAAGTCATGGAGCTCTTTAGAAAGAGTGTTAAGGTTACGATGATCTATATAAGAGGTGCGCATTTTGTAGATCATTTCAAGAGAGAATTTGTCTTCAGCAAATTTTAAGGAGATGCATATACTGAACTTTCTCTTGAGAGCCAGTGCTGATTTTTGGAATTTCACAAAGAAAGAGGTGTTGTGAAATTCCTTGCTGATCTCACAATTCATCCATTTCAGACCAGCTTCAAAGTTTTTACTTCCTCTAGAATGGGCAAGTTCAGCTATCAACATATCTCTAAAACCGAGATTGGAGGAGTGGAACAGTCTTGTTATTCCTGTAATGCTCTGAATAAGATATTCATCGATAGTAGCGGTAATACCAAGACCTCCCATTTTGCAGTGAGTATATAGGAAATAGTTATTAAGGGCCTGGAATTTATCTCCAATCATTGTTTTTAGCAATCCCTTAATTTTTTGATCGAAACCCAGCTGCTTTTCGCGTCCTTGTGTAATTCGATTCCTATCACAGTCAAGGATTCTATGACCGATGATGCAGTTGCGTAAGGAGAATATAAGCTTGGAATGAATAAATGTTTTGTATGCATTCAGCTTTTGTGATGGATGCAGATATGACGTAAATAAGGATTTGGTTAGTGCCAGTGCAGAGTTAAGTCGACTATCAATATCTTGATTACGTTTGTAAGAGAAGTCGACTCCAAGATATCTGTACTTGTTATTTTCAGATATAGTTGGTATTTCTTCATCATATAGGTGTAGTTTTTTGTTAACTGAGCTAGCACTATTAATTGATAAATATCCCGATTTTGACGGTTTGAACTTTAGGTTTGCAAAGCCCGCCAATTTCACAGTGTTTTTCAAGGTTTTCCTGATTCCTTGATAAGAGTCCGAAAGAAGAACCAAATCATCAGCATATGCCAAAATACTGATGTTTAAATTGTGTAAGAGAAAGGGTGGTTATCCAAGATAGATTTTAGGATGTAATCAATTGACAGGCAGAAGAGTGTCATTGATAATGGACATCCCTGTTTAACTCCCTTAGTAATTGGGACAGGTTCAGACAAGGTTCCTTGGCAGTCAAATATAGTTCTCACATCCTTATATAGTTCTTTAATTAATGTAAGTGTCTCATTCCTCAGACCCATGCCAGCCAGTGTGTACCATATCAGGTCATGAGGCAGCGATCCAAAAGCGTCGGTAATATCCAGCCAAACGATGTGTAGTTCAGTTTTACATCGTTTAGCACGATCAATTGCTATGTGGAGAGTTGCATTATGTTCGGCACATCCGTCAGGGACACCGATCGCTTTTTGGTTTTGGCTGATAAGGGTGCCACTCCTTATCCAATGTAGTAGGCGATTATTTATAAGGGTCATAAATATTCTATAAGCTGTGTCCATGATTGCTAGAGGTCTCCAAGAGTTAGCTTTGAAGCTCTCGGATAATTTTCCAGGTTTTAGGATCATGACAGTTCTGTATAGCTTCCATCTCTGTGGGCTTA
The DNA here is from genome assembly GCA_022537955.1 of Schmidtea mediterranea. Taxonomy (NCBI): domain Eukaryota; kingdom Metazoa; phylum Platyhelminthes; order Tricladida; family Dugesiidae; genus Schmidtea; species Schmidtea mediterranea. Next base: position 52,117,725 of record CM039679.1, on the reverse strand, counting down.
TCTTATTTCGAAGTACACAGTTACATATCGCAGTTATAAGCTCATGTTTTGGAGAGATCTTTTTCCAATCTCCACCTGTTATGAGATCCATTCCCGGGGCGGAGCTATCCAATTTCTTCATGATGTGAGAGAGATTTTCACAATCAGTATATGTATCGGAGTCTACATCCCTATAGAAAGGAAGTTTTATTGGTGATGTATTTGACATAGGGCAGTCTTTGCTTGCGAATGTTTTCAGGAACTTGGCCATTGCCGGTTTATGATCTATTTCATTTTTTTCCCATATCTTCTCAATTTCTATTTTTTGATTGATTTGGAATTTTATTCTCTTAACACATAGAAGTTCTGCCGCTTTTTTCTTTTGCAGATGTATTATATCTGATTTTGGTTTATTGTCCTTGAAATATCGTTTCGGGTTTATTCTTCCGTTTATTTTTTCAATTTCGTTTAATAATTCTTCACAGGTGATTGTGTCGAGGTTCAATTGGTATATCAAGTCCTCTATTAGTATTCGGTAACTCCCTGACATCGCTCTCAGGGAATTTGGCACAGTTATACTTTCTAATAATTGGTCTCATTGCTTCTTTCATCATATTTATATCAGGAATGTCAATTGGTATATCTGACATTAAACATTTTAGAAAGTGGCATACATAAAAAGCAGACAGGTTTGCTTCATGGCATATAGGATATTCCATTTCAGTAAGTGAGAAATGTAGATCATCAAAAATATTCTGTACATTTAGTATGGTTTTGAGGATATCCGTTGCCAGTTCGAGGTGCATGGTGTGACTATCATCTGCTGATGGATCTATAATTAATGCAATTCGCTTTTTCTTGTTTAAGAAAAAGAATGACCAAGAAGAAGAGTTGCTGTGTATTGGCAAGATTATCTCGTTCCATCTGGCAAAGTCTTTGAAAGGGAAAGTTTCAAAGAAAATCTTGTAGTTGCACTGGATCAAAGCATTGCAGGTATAAGGATTGATGAAGATGGTTGATGATTTAATAGCATGTGAGAAAATATATGCTTTGACCAAGTGCTGCGACCATCAAGATAGTTCTTTTTCGATATCACGGTTGAAGGCAAGATTCTCTGGAAGGCTTCTGGGGCTTAATTGCCTCTTCGTCTGGGATGTTTTGAGTTTCATCAGTCCCAAGTATCATATTAAGGTTTATATGTGTAATATTGGTATTAATATCCATTTTGATAGTTTTACTGTCTGATATTGAGTTAATGAATTCTTTTAAGTGCACTGTCATGATATGCTCAATGAGGTTGGTGAAAGGCTTCCAGATACCGCAGTAGAATTGAATGCTTTTGGATGAATCAAAACTGTATTTGGGGTGAGATTTCATATGCTCTATTATGTCAGATAAGTCTGAATCAAGGTTAAATATCTCATTGCACTTCGACTTTCGGTTGCTGTTACGGTGAGAGCAGTATAGTTGGTTTTCTTTTGTTAATCGTAGATAAGTCTTCATTGTGTTAGCAGCTGCAGTCGTTATTATGTGTCCGTGTGCTTCAGCGTGATTGAAGAAATCAGCATATTTGACTGGAACAGGTGTATTGTTATCTTTGCCTTTTTTAGGGTGACACGAGTGGCAATCTATATAGCTTTGCTCATTGAATTGTATTGTATGGTTAGATTCAGCATGTTCAACTAATGCGTCATAGTCATATACTCCAATCTCACCGCATTCTTGAGATTTGTGTGTAGTATTGCATGAGAACTTTCCCTTGCTTCCAAAACGATATACAATGAGATTTTCCTTATCTTCAGCTTGACAATTCAGAGTAGAATCAGGTATCATTTTCATTGGAGGTATGGGAGGTAGTGCAGTAATCACTTTCTTTTTCACATTAAGTATTTTCTTAATATTATTTTTTTCGGATGCTTTCGTCATGATATTGAAGGCGTTTTCAGGTGTAATACTTCTTGTCTGGTTGTTCTTCTGCATTATATTAATTTGGTTATTCTCACATATTGATTGGGAGAAAGGGTCAATGTCAGATTCTCGAGTATTATTTTTTATGTTATTATCATTATCGATCTCAGATTCCTAGTCCGATATACTACTGAAAACATCAGATTCCATATTAGTTTCTATGTTGTCTAATATTTTATTCAAATCAATATTGATTAGTGGTATTGTGTAAGGGGATTCTGTAATATCGCAAATTTCGGTAGTGATGGTTTTTGAGATTGGCGAGATTGGAGTTTTGGGGAGTTGCTCAGCCGTCGGTAATGGAGAGTATGATATAGAATCGTTCGTGTTGCTAGATGTTTGTGCACTTATCTTTGTAACCGGTGCATCTAGATCTACATTCGTTAAAGTAGATGTTTTCTTTGTTCGTTCTTCAGTTATATGCTTAGGGGTATCCTCAAGATCCATTTTTTTTCAATAGATGTGGTTTTTATTTTTAGTGGTTTAGTTTCATCATTTATATCTTCAGAGAAATTTATTAATGGACCAAAATGATTTTCATTTTTTGAAGTAAGTTTTGGCTAAGATGTTCGCTCCGGTATCAATCATTGCTTTTATCTCTACTCCATTTATCTCTATGGGTATCGTTAATGTTTGTCCTGCTAACGTTTGTAGCATGGCTATGGTTCGAGTTTCTGGATCCTGATCCAAACTTCTCGATCTTTGGCTGGTTCTTGGTATCAAGTCTGCCCAATTCGGTTCGTACGGTGCCGGGTAAATGTTTCGTAGTGTTGTTGGTCTTGGTATCGGCGCATGCCTTTCTACCGGCGTATTTCTTTCTACTGGTTTTGCTGCTTTCTTTAAACATTCATATACTGGTGGTGGATGATTATTATGTCCACTATGTCTTGTCTTCCGGTTTTCCCATTGTTTGAGCTGCTTTTGAGTTAGCATCTGTGTTCCTCCTTGATTTTTGTCGTTGTCGCTGTTGTCGCTGCTATCATCTTTGAGGTTCATCGATCGCTTCCAGTTGCTCGTTTTCTGTCGTTTCATTCTGGTTTTTTCGGCTTCTAATCTCATTATTGCTTTGAATTTTCGTCCGACTTCTTCATCGGTACCGTTCATTTTAGTTAGGATTCCTACCAATCTCTTTATCTTGTGGATGTCTTTTGAGTGTCCATGTAACACCATTGTTTTTGCTAAAAAAGGTAAGAATCCGATCGCCATTTTCCAGTTGATTTTCCTTTCTCTTTTGTAAATATCGAAACATGTTAGCATCTGTGTTAGGATTACCCTTACGATTTGGATGATGAGTATTATTCCTAAAATTCCTGCCATCATTTGTCCGAAGATCAAGAATCTTCCCCACATGGCTTTCATCATATTTGCTGTAGCATGTTGAAAATGGTCTGGTGATAATAACAATTCGTAGTTGGGTTTTTCTCCGTAGTTGTTCCTCCCGTTATTGTTACAATATTGGATAATATTGCTTGTCTTTGCGCCGGGAATAGTAAATGTTCTCTAGCTCGTTCTAGATCTTTTGTCTGGTATATCCCACTTTGTGAATTCTGCTTCACTGGCCAACTCTGTGAGTCCAAATATTTTTGGTGGTGCTACTATTACTCAATGCAAATGTAACCAACTTCCATCTCTTATTTCGAATAATGGTCCATATAAGTTGCTGCAACTGAACATATTCGGTACAAATTTCTCTGGATTTATCATCCTTGTTACTGGTTGAGCGAATCTGATTTTTCCTTTATGCATTATTTCTAATTCGTTTATGCATTTATCTCTTGGAATTGTTGAATTCTCTGCCAGTTTTGCAATTGTCTTTTCACATTTGTACGTATACATAACTTCTCCGACGATTCTCCCGAAATATTCTTCTTGGAGTGGTAGTAATGGGATTGCGTTATCCGGATTTGTGATTGCCGTTGCTAATTTTGTTTTTAGTATTTCCCTGTTCAAGTTACAATCATTTTTAACCAAATCATAATATATTTTCTCTGTTGATGCCAATCCTTTATGATATAAGAAATCCATCTTGTTATTTATATAGAGATACAGTTTTACATCTTTGGGGTCTATTTGCGCTTTTGCGTTCGGTATTGCTGTTCGCGATAGGAATATTCTTTTGTAGTTCGTACTGGATACCATTTCGTCGCATTTGCTCACCATTCGTCCTTTTATGAATCTCATTCCGATGGTAGTGTCAGTTGATATTACCACCGTTGGCGTGACCTCCGATCCGAGAGTTATGGCAATTGTTGGTTTTCCGATTCTTCTGGTTCTCCGTAATTCATCCATTGCGCTCTTTTGTGGGTTGGTTTCTTTTTCGCTGTGTACCCGTCTTTGCACTTCATCGAATATTGCGCTTTTCAGTAAGGTGAGTCGACAAGTTCTGGTATCAGCATGGTATACGATCGTTGACATTCCCGTATTGCATGATCTGTCTGTTGCCAGGTATTGAGGGTATCTTTTCATTGCTTGCGTGTCTGGATCAAAATATCCTTGGTACCTTTCTAATTTTACTTGATAACTTTCAATCACTACTACTCCCTTGACTAATTGATTTAATAGAGTGTATTCTCCTCTTTGGCATGTTCCGTCTCCAGTCGTTATTCTTCCAGCGGCGTATACTCGGGTAGTTTTTATCTTTCCTTCCTCGGGTGCCACCTGGACTCGTCAAGCTATTGAGATGCGTCCTGACGTAAATCCTTCTTCACATTCGTTCCTTGTTACCGAAACCACAGTTGTTTCCGTTCCAGCTTCTATAATTGTTGAATGTGAGTGATGTCCGCAGTAAAATGCTACAATTTTCCGCGTTACGGGGCATTCCTTGATTTCCGTTTTAATAAAGTCTACCTCTTGATATACATTATATGATACTGCTGTTGCTGTTGTCTGCAATCTGCCGGGGTTTGCAGCTTTGCATTACTCCGTTTCTTTTAGTGAATATTTATCACCAATCATATACCACAAACGGTTCTACTCCCTTTATGCACATCATCCATTAGAGTATTGTAGTAATGATTGTATTCATCCCTTTTCTAGCTATTTTTGGATCACTTGTATTAATTGTTGTTTAAAATTCTGTTAGTAGCTCTCTCAACTTTGTTTGCATCATCTCAGTTTGATCATCTTTACTTATCAAATTTATGAAAGCTTGCCATCCGCCTTGAGTCAAGATGAATGGTTCAATTACTTTTCTGATAATATCCGTTATTGCGAATTCATGTCCATTTGGGTTGTATCTTGGAGTTCGCTTTCTGTATACCGCTATTGTATTATACATCAGATAGGCCATTCCTACCAAATATCTATTTGGGTCGTCTGATCGTTTTGTTAAATGATTTATTATCAATACTAATTCCTCCGGATCTTTGGTTGTAGTTCGCACTTTGTTATCCATGATTTTATTTATTATTAGCTTTATTACTGCCCAGAGCTGTTTCGTTTCCGTCCCGATATTGTTGAGTCTTAAATTTCTCTTTATTTCTATATTTGCTAATCCCAGCATATCAGCTATTAGTTTGTAAATCCACTTTGCTCCTTGTTCTTGGCCTTTCAGTTTTCCTTGTAACTGCTTTGTCACTTGGCTAAGCTTGTTTAATTTCGTTGTCAATTAATCCATTTGCATTTGTTTTTTTGGTTTTCCTTTCTGGAGCTGGTTTGTTAGTTTTTGGTCGTCCTCTGGATTTCTTTTCCATCGCCGTACCTGTTTCTTTTCGTTTGGGTTGTTCGCCTGCCGTTTCTCTGGATGGTGTGGCTCCTCGTTCAATAATCCAGTTGTCCTTTTCGTCTCCTGTTGAGTTTCGGCGTCTTCTCTCTTTATTTTTATTTTCCTCTTCGGTATCTGGCTCTATAATTTCGATTGGTTGTCTCTGTGCACATACTAGTTCCTCTAGCTCATCTGTTGTCATGTCGTTCTCGTTTTCTGTCATGAATAAATCTCTTGATTCCGGTATTCTCCTGGTCGTTTCCTCATCCACGATATCATTAAGATCATTTAATATCTCTTCATCTCCTGTTGTGATGACGATTACTTCATCTGCGGCAGGTGGAACTTCTGGCGTGTCTAGACTTTCTTGTCGTCCTATTGGCGTTTTCGTTATGATTTCTTTCTTGTTGAGTTCTCTACCTGCGATCTTTGCTACTGTTAATATATTAATTAACCCCAATTGCATTTGTGTAACTCCGATTCGAGATCGTCATCCAATGATCGTCCTTCGTATTGTAAGTGAAATAGCAATTCATACGGTATTCTCTTTTTTACTTCACTTACCTTGGCGGTGATATAAATTCTCTTTCAATTGGTTCGAAATCTGGAGTCATAATTTTTAGACTGTACTTTTCTATCGTTTCGGCTGCCCATTAGGTTTGTTTCCATTTCCGGATAATTTCTCGAAATTGCTCTGGGTACCACGCATACATTCTTCGATATTCTTCTATTTCCTTTACGATATTTCGTAGACTCTCTACTCTGTTACAAGAATCGATTATCCATTTTGCCAGATCCGTTACAGTTCGTCTCTGATTCTTTGCCCCGGTTCTCAATATCGCTGCTAATTCTCTGCATTTTTGCGTTTCTGTTAGTCTTGTTAACCCTGCTTCCACAGAATCATCCATATCTGTGGGCAAGTATCTTGTTCCGGGAACTCTTTTTTCGAGTACACTGATTCGCGGTCTCGCTTGTTCTTGTTGGATTCGTAGTTTTATTTCTCTTTCCGTTTCTACCTCGATTGTAATATATATTGTATCGTCTTTTACAAATTGAGGTGTTACATGTATTTTCAACAGAAATTGTGGTACTCCTCCTGCCACATTTTCGGTGGATTTCGGCTTCTGGCTTCAGTGAGGATTTCATCTGAAGTTTCCATTATCATCATATTAATTCTTTTTGGGGTTTGTTTTCGATTTTCCCATCTTTGCTGGATTTCTTGAGCTTCCTCTGTTTGTAGTCTTTGACATTCGGCTTGTTTTTGCTCTTGATATTCTCTAGTTCGCAGATCCTGAATCTCTTCATTGCTTCTCATTACATTGATTCGTTGTTGTTGTATGTTGGCGGGCATCTGTTGCATCATCTCTTTTAATTCCATGGGCATTCGTTGTAGTGTTTCTCTTAGCATGTCGATCTCTTGTATTACGTTAACTTGCGGATTTCTCGTAGGGTTATTTGGTCTTTGTTGATTTGGTTCTCTTCTTATGTTGCATCGTCTTGTGATATGTCTTTGTTGACCACAGTTGTAACATGCTTTGTTGTCGAATTGTCCGCATATTCTCTCAGTGTGCCCTCTTCTGCCGCATTTCTGGCAGTTGTGATTTCGAAAGCAATTTTCCGTTCGATGTCCCATTTTTTGGCATGTGGAGCATTTTTCATTTGAGTTTGGATTGTTCCTGAAATTAATATTATAACTTACTTGGTTATTACCTCTATCCTCCGGATTTCTCGTTGCTGGTGGCTTGAACATCTGCTGTGCTCTTGGGATGAATTGATTCATGGCTGGATTGGTATTATTGTTTTGATTGGTTGTTGGAGTTGTTGGTTCTGTGGCCAGAACTGCTACTTGATATCCCAGTCCCAGATGGGCTTCACATCTTTTTGCGATTGCTACTGCTTTATCTAGTGTTTCTGGTGCCAAGCATCCAAGGTTGGCACATATATCTTCTCTTTTAATTCCTCTTATGAAGACATCTAGCATTTTATCTTCGGGCAAATCTGCTTCTCCGAAGGCTTCTTTACACAATTTCTTTAGTTCACAGGCGTATACTGCATTTGATTCGTCTTGTCTCTGTTTTCGATATAGGAAGTCTAATATCTTCCTATTTCCCTTTTTCTCTATTCCGAATATTTTTACTAAAAACTCTTTAATCTCTGTCCACGTTGTCAATTTCGTTATGTCTCTTGCTTCCTCCACAAATACATCTTGTGCGCTTCCTTTCAAATACAAGGGTAGTCGCTCTTTTACTTTTTGATCTGTCCAGTGACAAATATTTTTATAAACTTCAAATTCCTTTATAAATGTGTCTTATTTATTGAGGCTGACGTCGAACGGTTCCCGTCTAAACTTTTCTCTGAATTCTCCTACTATTGCATTGTTGTTATTTGGCATTATATTTGCATCCGGAATTGAGGTTGTGTTGGAATTTATGGAAGTTGTCATGTTAGGACTGTTGTTTAGATTCTCTTCTTCGTTACCTGATTCTATGATCTCTAGCTGGTTCTCGGTATTAAGTGTTTCGTTTTCCTCGTTGCTGTTGAATTCAAAATCGATTACTCCGCTATCTGTACCGGTTCCTGTTACTGCTGTAGTTGATGCTCCTGTATTGGCACTTCTGTTGTTGCGGGCTTTTTTCTTTTCTTCTGCTTTTAATAAACTCTTTTCTCTATTCTCTTTGCTTTTGCTTCTCGTATGGTTGCTGATGCTATCAATGTTTACGGTTATTCGTTGGTTTGCTTGCTTTTGTCGTTATTAACTTATCTTCTCTTGTTTTGGTTGCTTCTAAATTCTCGAGGTTTGCTTTATTGCTGCTCTAGTTTAAAATCTTTTCTGTTCTGCTTGTCCAAATTGCTTTGCTATTGGTTTGGATTGTTTTGCTATTGGTTTGGATTGTTTTGCTACTGATTTGACGTTTACTGCAAATTCTTCTCTGTTTTAATTGTTCAAATTGCTTTGTTATAGCTCTGCTTTAACGTATGATCTGGAATACTTTCTGCTTTGGTTTGATTTGAAATTGGCTTGGATTGCTTTGTTTGGATATTGATTACTAAAAATAAATTACACTCCAATATTTTATACTCTATACCAATTTCTCCTCCGTTTACCATACTATATACGTTATCATCTCTTGATCGCATTTACTGCGGTGGTCTTCTTTATCTGATTCACCCCCCTCATTTTAAGTCCATTTTTAATTATCTATACCTCGTAATAATTATCTATTGACCTCGTATCAATTATCTATCTGGTCTTATTAATCATCTATATAGTCGTATCAATTATCTATATCATAATAATAATATAAAATCATCACACTCATAATCTCATTCATTCCATTAATTATTTTTCCTATGTCTAACAAAAAAAATAATTTACTTAATCCTCAGTCGCTGTCACTCTATACTCTCTATAGTTTCCGTTGGCTCTTCGGCCTTCGGCATTTGTTTTTAACTGGCCCTCTGTGGCTTTTCGCATCTATTCATAATCGTGTTTCATCTTTAATCATGTCTCTTTTCATTATAATCATATCATCTTTGGTATTCAGCCATATCATAATCATATCTTATCTGTAATGTCTTATCGTAATCGTATCCTATTTCTATCATCATAATCATATCTTATTTCATAGTCATATTCTATCTTTAATATCGGTTTTTATCTTTAACCATATTCATATTAGTTTTAATCTAAATCATCTTATTCATATTATCTTTCATCATATTCCTATTACATCTAATTCTAATCATGTCTCAATATCGGAGTTGAGTTTTATCAGTGACTTTTGGGTATGTTTGAGTCCTCACACTGACTCTTAATCCATGGCGTCTTTTGTCTAGAGCATTTTACCGGTTACGCTTTCCTCACCGCCCCTCGGATATCTGGTACTCGGTGTGGGATCCGGGTTGTGTACCTCGGAGAATATAAAAAATATGGAAGTGCCTAAACGTTCAGTCAAGTTCCAAAAGCGGTTTACCTGACTTCCCAAATAGTGAAAAGAAAAGGAAGCGATAAATGGGCGCAGAAAATTTTCTCAATAAAACTATCTAATATCTGCCCGCTCTCCCGTCAAATTTCCGGAACAATTCGGCTGCCCTGATCTGATCATTAGTAGGTCCTTTTGAGTATGAACCATTTACCGGTTAATTCACATCTCACCTACCGTTTGGTGTCCTCGTTACTCGGTGTGGGATCCGGATTGTGTATCGAGTCCCGCCCACAAAACAATATTCATTCGATACTCGGTGTGGTATCCGGGTTTTTGTACCGAACGGCTCAGCGCCACCAATCTCTTGGCTGATAACAGCCTGAACACGACAGTCCGTAACTGTCCTCTGGTGCCTCACCACCAGCTAGGGAAAAATTTATCTCTAGGTACCTTTACAAAACTATTAAACAAAACTAATAATTCTCTACATCGTGTACACTTTCTCTCACCTCTCGGTCCGTCTCTTCACTTCCCCCTTCAAATTTTGTGGTAATCGCATCAACAAGTTCCCCAAAAGAGGTGATCAATCTCTCGCCGGTTGCTTGCTGACATACTCGACTTGGCCTACCAGTTCCTTTCTCAGTAGGGTTGATCAAGGTTTCCCTCGGGTGAGCGTACTATCATTTGACAGCTCAGGTTATCATTTTTCCTCGTCTTATCTCAATATAGCATAAATAAAACAACAAAAGTCATACACTAGGAAACTCGGTTGTCGAAATTTTTCCGTCCAATACTTTGTGTCTCTGTACATGTGCTTTAATTATTTCCTTGATTCGGCTTTCAAGTATTTAATTTATTTTTATTTATCGTTGTCGGGTTATTTTATTTTTGTTACTCGCGAGCACTGCATATCTACTTTAAACGTCTATATTATTTTACGCATAACCATGATGTTAATTTATCTCAGCGTCTGATAACAATTCACATAATGAACAATACAAATTTATTTTATAACAATTTCGGTTCATGGAAAATAAACAGTTAGTCTTTCCTTTATTTTTCGCTGACATATCATACAGTGCGATTCTTGTGCGCATCCATGACAGTAACTCAGGTGTCCGCAAGGTATCACCATTACTCGTGCTTCCTCTGTTTTGCACGCATAGCATTCTAGATAAGCCTTTGTTTGTTCTTTCATTGTTGTTACAATCTCGTCCTCAATGTTTTCGACCTTTTTCATCAACTTGTTCCAATTTTTTCCAAATTCGGTTATCTCCAATCTTATGAATAGAATTTCATATATTCTTTCGGTTGTCACGTCTTTATCAACATCAATCAATCTTATTAATATACAGAGTTCGTCAGAGTACAGGTTTGAAATCATTGCTATGTCTTCTTTAGCTCGTTTAATTAATTTTTGTTTATTAAATAGCTCCACTAGGTTATCGTTTTCGATTTCCAAGATGCCCTTCAGTTTTCCTATTATTTTGGCTGGTTCCATCTATAAAATATTGGATATTTTAAGTTGCTTATTAAATTTATTTGAATACTAATTAGCTAAATTGTACGTTTTAATTCATCTTATAAACTACTATTTTGATATTTATTTTAATTCATCTTATAAACTACTATTTTAATAGTTATAATTACTCGTTGCAATTTATTCTATTATCGTTTATCTCCTCTTCTTGGTTCTATTGCTTTCTCCCGTTGTTTATCGTTACTCCCCTTACTTACCCCATTTCATTTTATCCCGAAATTTGCCCTTTTTTAATTATGTGTTGTTACTTACACGTCTCGCGAGTGTCGTTTATATTTTACTGGATGTTGTATCGTCAAGTATTGGTAAATGTTAAATGTCTTGGCGTTGATTTCTATACAACTTTAAAATAATTTCATATCAGTTTGTTTCCTTGGAGTTTTCCAAAAACGATCATTGTATTCTCTTAATTGTAGTCGGTTTGGTTGTTTTAATTGTAGTCGGTTTGGTCGTTTTTCATCGTTTATATCATCTCTCTGCGGTTCGATAAAATGTCGTCCCGACATTTTCATTTGATAAAATAGTTCTGTATCCTGTCCCCTCTCATTTGTTTGTCCAAGAAAATCATGTTGATGCCGACTGAGCCCCCAAATTTATATGGTGGGTTACAAGGTTTCGCTATTTGTTTAAATCACCTTATTGTTACCCCGGTAACGCCATATAAATGTTTTCTAGCTACCACTCGGGACCCGTTGCTAGGCAACGTTGGAAATTTGTTCGAGTGGGTGGATTGTCCGCAAAAAGTGACCACTATTACTAATACTGTAATTGCCCGGACAACCCTCGGGTTCAACGAGCTGTCGATGGAAGACCTATGCTTGCTTTACAATGTCCCCTGTGTAAGAATGTTCAAGATCAGACTCATGTTGACCGGCAGAAATAGAACGATGTTCAGGTGACGCGGTATGAATACTCATGACTTTTCGGCAACAACTCAATATTATTTATATATTTTACAACATACTACTTTTAGTTGGTTTAACAATAAGTACAATTTTACAATCAATTCATAAAACAAAAAAAACGATTAAATTAGACAATATTTGTAAGTGAGTTCAATGTTAAAGCGATACCGGACACTTTAAGTCAATTTGTTTGTCAAGCGTGCAGCTCTGCGTCGGGCGCGTTCTTTGCGTCCCGGCCTGTAATTGTTCAAAGGCACTGCCGATGGAGTCGCTAATGGTGTTGAGTTGCTGACAGAATCCCGGTACGCCAATTGAGATGGGGCGAAGATAAGAGGGTAAGTCACCGCTTCTCCTTCACGACTGGCGGCCAGGGCGACTTCCAACCCCCTTATCTGCGTCCGGAGGTTTTGATTTAGTTTGCGTTCCTCAGCTTAACCCTTTTGAGCAGCTGTGAGGCGTTGGTGGATGGACTTGAGTTTTGCTGGGTCCACCCAGGTGGATTTCACCTGCTGTACCTCCTTTGTGAGCTGAATTATCTGCTCGTATAGAGCTTTGTTGGATTGCTGGGCGCGGGATAATTCCTTTTGTAGTAATTGGACTGGTTCCATGGCTAATAGAAAAAAATAATAATTAAAGGGGAGAGGTTTACTGATAGGGCGGAATCATATAATTTATATTTAATCCAAACAAACTAATGAAAATTATTCAATGATAATAATAAAGACTCCAAACTAATCAAAAACCAAAACAAAACACAAAAAATTATTTTTAATTATCATTAAGCAAACTAATCAAAAACAAAAGGAAGACAATTAGTCCTAATTATCATTTAATCAAACTTGTGTCCTTGTCCGTTCAGGGGAAACCTTTCGCCACCCACTCTTTGGATGTATAGTCCGAGATCGACATGGTTGGCCTCTTGGTATTGTGGGTTCGGGCCGTGGTTGCTTGCGGGGCCTGTGTCGAGGAGATTTGTTGGGTGTGCCAATAATTGTCGGCGATCCGCCCCGCCAGTAAATCCTCCTCAACGTTCGCCAGGTACTTGCGAGCTCGGACCACCTGTAGGTTCACTTCGCGCTGATGTAACTCCAGGTTCTCTAACAGATGTCGAGCCTGCCGGTAGATTTCTTCGGCCGGGCTCCATTTTTCGGCCATCTCTTGCCCCCGATTGTTCATGTCGAGGAACTTTGACGGAGGGAATTCGGGACACCTTTCTTGTCTATATTTGGCCCAGGCCCATCTCCATCGGTTTGCGAGAGTCAGCAGGTAGTTCCTTGAACTAAGGTTTTCTGAATGTAAATCATCAACTACAGGTACGAATTTTATTTAAAGAATTGAATAAATAAATAAACAAATAAATAATTATAATATTCTTGATTTACTCCTTTGCGAGACCATACCGGAATTTGGAACTGACCAAGCTCTCTTGTTAAATCAAAATATCTCACGGTTCAGTAGAGATTTTACGTTAATCGTCGACACTAAATTCTTTCCCTTTCTTCACTGTAGTCTATTATCGATAATATTGATTTTTCAAATATCTCTTAGTGACCATCGTTATGTATATGAAATTACTATACCTTTTCTCCCATAAACAAATATATTGTTCCCCGTTAATCGAAACATCGAGAAAATAATGGCCCGATGTGACTGGAGAAATATTTCTAAACTTGGTCGATTTGAAATATCTTGTAAAGAAATCATCTCTTATATCTTGAATCGAAATCCACGTAGTATTGCGAGAAAGTACGACTAAACTTTCATTAGGTCTAATTATTTGCACAGGTTTTATGAAAAAAAAATAAAAAAATAATCAATTAACTAGCTACATATTTTCCTTGGATAAACTCTTTCTAATAAAATTGATTGACTATTATTTTCTATTAAAAATATCGCCTTTCGAGACATAACTAATGATTTCATGAAAAACTCCTAGCAATCTTCCTGGATTAGCAAAACACTATACATTCCGCGGCTGGATGAACGACCGGTGAGCAGGGTTTTGTGGTAGCGATGAAAATCAACAGTTGAACAAAAATAGTAGCCGTATGGTAGGGTGAATAAATCCCATGATGCCGCGATGTAAAAATCCTATAAACTAGACTTAATAAATCGGGATTGAATTGATAATAATGAGTCGTACTTCATGGGGCAAGGCGAATGAATTTTATGATCAATGATGAATAAAGGAAATGTTTGCGGAGGCGAGATTACGTATGATGGTCGTGTCGGAAACTAATTGAATATTATAAAAATTATCTATCAATTATTGCAAATTATTAATTAGAAATGTTACCACAGATTTTATATGATTATTACTAGTTATCGAATGCAATTATTACGAAAATTATTAATGCTTATTTAATAAATATAATTTAAAATTTCTTACTTCCCGTGCTCATATCCAACATTGCGGCAACCTCCTCATTGGGCATCTCTGGTATTGATTCGGTATTGTTTGACATTAAAAAAAAATATCCAAAAATTTTCTAGTAAATGTTTTATAATTCACCAATTGCGTGGGTGTCTGTGTGCGTCCGGTTAGAATTTATTTCACATGATACGAATGATAATTGATTGAATTAATTTGGTTTATTTGAACAATATTCGACGTTCGGATGCATAAACAATCGCGACATCCGCTTGACTTTTTTTTTCAATTAGATTTATTATTTATTCAGATTTTTGGAATGGCTTTGGAAATTCGACGTTGGAGTGTGGTAAGTTTTTCTTTCTCTGGAAACTAACGGCGGAAGACTCGCACGTGTCCTCGCCAACTACACGAGTCCAGGGCGGGTGTTCCCACGTTATTTCCAATTCTCGTCACGTTATTTGATTTTAAATTATTAATATTTAACGCATTCATTTAGCATTTCATGAGTTTACCGTGCCAGAAAATCATGAGCATCGTCTCATCTACTAAGATTGGAATTTAATTACCGATTGGTATTCGCGTATTCGCTGGATCTTGATAATATTGAGTGATCATTTTCATTTATCGTTCGATTTTTAGGGGAAAAGTCTAGCCGTCATGTTTTGTACGATTATTGATTCAATATTCCATACTGGAACAGTGGTAGTAAATCAAGTTACTAGAGATCGTGGTCTGGGTTGCGTTAGTGATTGGTAATCATTTCTGAATCAAGAACTCGTCGAACATTTTTAATCAACTTAAACTGTTATTTTTTAGGAAAACGGGTATCAACTGTGGATGACCTATTTCGTGAATTTATTCGTCAACGTTATAGCGATATAATGGTAGAAAAACCGATGGGTCTATTAAGTTGGCTATTCAAATGGGTCATGAAGTCTTTTTTATAATAAAATTATTCTTATCCTATCGGTGTTGTCATTTTAATTATTTAGGCTAATGTATTTTTATGCGGCCAGTTTCGATTTAAAATTGGCTTTTAGTTATAAGGGAGTTCGAATAAAATGTCGCTATTAGCTGAACTGATGGATGTTCTTTGGATTAGGATCTGATTAAATTCACTATTTTACTGGAAGTTTGGGGAATTTGTTTAATAATAATTTAGATTTACTATTTAAAGTTGCATTTAAATTTATTTCATGAGATTAATTTCTTTTATTTCATAGCAGTGATTTCATGTTAATTTTATTCCCCGTCACCTTTCCACGCACTTACACGAATCTGAATAGTATGTTGATTTTACTGACTTGCGATGTGTCTTGGCTGTGGGCTGGAAAAATTTCGACAATAAAACAATTAATTATGAAAAACAAATTAAGTTTTTTGAAAAACAAGTTAATTTTAAACATTATAAATATTTATTAATATATTAAAACAATATACAAATTAATTGACCAAAATCATCATAAAATTATCATAAAATTACATCTTCCCCAACGCCGACATCCAAGCTCTACCGAGGTTGCGAGGACGGGACGTGGAGAGAGTTTCCAAATAAAACTTCTGCTCACCTAAAAATAGATTTAAAACGTTTGAAAAATTCTAAAACAAATTTTTGGTTTCAAAAATGGTTTCGAAAATGGTTCAATTTATGTGAAAATACATCGGTATTTATACCTATTTTCTGTCCCTAACCTCGCATGTTATTTTTAATTTAGTAAAACAAAATTCGACCTTGTTATTTTCTAGTGTATTCTAATCTTCATTTTTATTATTTTTTCATTTATTTCAATAATTTTTTTATTTGAAATTTTTATTGAATTATTACTAATTCAAATTCTTTGATTTAAATTTCATTTTCATGAAATTTTCCATTTTTTCAAATTTCGGTCGAATTTCTTGAGTTTTCATGTTATGTTTGTATTTGTATCGTGCGGATCTTGTTGCATTTTGTTATTATTTTAATTTATTTTATGTTTATCATTTTATATTTAATTATCTTTTTTCTCATATTTGATAGGGTTTAATCGATGTTTTAATAGGTTTGAGTTTAAATTTGCATGTTATGTTTGCATGTGTGGTAATGATATATTTAAACATTTTCCAAGGCCGTATGTGTTCTGGCCCAACATGTGGCATATTTGATGAAGAATGTTGAAGATTGATGTTAAAATTTGGAACATTTTCAATATTTGGAAAGTTTGGAATATTTGGCATGATAAATTGGAAATTTGGATAATACCACATGTAAGGCATGTTGGTATATGGCATATTCTAAATAAATAATTTCTAAAAATTTAATAAAAATTTTAATCTTACAAAGTTAGCATTCATATTCTGCAAATACATTTGACCAGGTAAGTTATTCGAATTCTAAATAAACTTAATAATTTTCAAATAAAAATTAAAATTTAGCATATGAATTGAATTTGATAGTTGTTTGGAATTATTCGTATTGGATGAATTATTATTACTGTTCTAAATAAAATAATATTAAAATTAAAAATTTTACCATATTGATTATTGTTCGAAGTTGGGTATATGTAAAAAGTGGCCATAAAATGAAAAAATATATCCTTATATATGAATAATTACGTTTATACTACTACAATAAATTAACCAATAAAAACGCGGTAAATTGCACACCTAAAAATTTTTAATATTTCAGATAATCTAAAGCACAAAGTAAACAGTGTTTATAAGCACAGTCATCATCGTGTTCATAATATGGACAAGATGTGTTTCTTGGAAAACTCTGATATTCTTTTAATGAATACTTTACAATTCTCAAAGATGGAAAATATATTTTTAAAATCTTTTCTTTTGTTTCATCTGTCACATAGAAAATAGCTGTTTTTTGATCAGAACCCATAGTACTTAAAATACACGTTGGACAGAAAAAATTCTGACCGTTAAGTATTTGATCTTCATGATATTCGTTTGCCGAAAACACCCAATGTAATGGTCTTAAAATATTATTAGTATTGATCATACATAATTCTTTTATAACTAATCCACCAAATTCTTTTTCAAAAACACTAATATCAATAAAATAACTAGAAATTTTATAAAACATTTATTTAAACTCATTACGTTTAAACATTGAGTTTAGCCAAACAAGACAATGTTGACCACAAGTTGTTGTTAAAGGATTTTGATATCGATGTTTATTGTATACAATTAACTTTCCTATTGTTTGTAATTTACTGAATAGTAAAGCTGGATAATAAAATCCCATTGGATTGAAGACATAGATCTTATTTGGTTTCACATATACAGCAATCCAGTGTTCACTGCCAAGATAAGATGATTGAGTATTAACCACTATTGCATTGTTATCATCAAGATATGGAATTTTATCCAAAGGATATACACCAACAAATTCTTTCCCTAAAAACTGTTTTTCAATTTTATCAATCTGAATAGAACTAATTAAATAAAATTAATTATTAATTAAAATCTTACTTCATGATAATCTGATTACATAGAGTTACTATATTTATACCAGTACAGTTCGATTTGCAGTAATTTGAATTTCGTTTTCAAATACGCCATATATTATTACATGTACTGGATCTACAACAACTTTAGAAAACTTTATATCCAATCATAAATTTCCATTTTGATGTAATTGACTTTGATTTAAATCAAAATCAGGTGCCAAAACAAATGTGAAAAATGGATATTTTGATTTAAAATCATCAAGAGATATTCCACAAATTAGGTTTTTATCTAAATAACCCATATTTCTCACAATACTTTGCATATATATGGTACAGAAATTGTTATTTTCGAAATCTTGAGTATATGTTTCGCGATAATCTGTGTTTTTCGATAAAGATAATGAAGTCACATTATAATGTCTGAATTTTGAGCTTGAATCGGTATATGAACCGTTGTATTGAGATTCACTTTTAAAAGTTACAAGAATAAAATTAGGCATTCTTCTATCTCCAAATATCTGTTCGTTAAAGAATGATGATGCACCTTTATCAATAGCAAACTGAACAATTTCTTTTGTTTTAATTGGATAAACCGCATGTTTTGAATTAAGACTAAGTTGATGACCTGATAATACCAATGATTCAACACGAGCATCTATTAATTGACATGTTGGTTCCTCAGTTTTTGAAAATAATAATAATGCAAAATTAGATCGTTTCAATCTAATGTGAACATTGACACCAGGAAGTAAATATTTCAGTTGATCCATAAAATCAAACTGTAGTGAGGAACACATTGTAAAAACCTTTGAGTCTTTTATCCAACTTTTTCTTTCTTCAGAATTTCCGTATCCTAGGTGTAAGACAGGTATTTTTAGTATCACCGTTATAATTTAATATAGTTTCAATCATTGCTTTGTGTGCATAAGTATTGTTACCTCCCTCAATTTTATTATGATTAAATCCAAGAATTGCGTCATTAAAAAGTTTATGAAACATGTAATTGTTTGGCTTATCATCTGAAGTATCCACCAAATGTTTTCTATCAACATTTACAACTTTAATTTGAACAGTTAATAAAGTATCATTCAAATCCAAATATTCAGTTTGGGAACCATTAATGTAAATTTCAACATCATTTCTACTATCAGTAATTGAATTCATCTGAAATACTTCTTCAAATGCACCATATTCAATTACTGCTTGAGGTGACGAACGATTGAAAATGCATATTTCAGATTTACCACAAATCATTTTTGAAATATAGTTCCATGTCCTTTCATTCGATTGTTTATATACCTACCACGTTTTCTACGTTTTGGCATGGACCCACCTGATGCAGTATATTCAGGCTGAGGATCCTCACTCTTAAACATATTTGCAACACCAGGTATCATTGTTGATACAGCCGGTAAAGCCTTACTAATTTCAGACAGAGAATTTGATTTTAATGATGGTAATATTTTCTTATAATTCATTATCACATCCTTTGCTGTTTTCATTCTAAAACTACCTATACGCTTAGGAATTGGTAATGCAAATCTTCCAATTGTCCGTAACCAACCAGACTCATACTGCTTACCAATAAAATATGGTATTTCGCCACCAGTTTGGCTATTATTATACAATGAAATTATATCTGGATTAATCATTTAATTTACGAAAATGTAATGTCAAATGTGTGTTTGAATTTTTTGGAAAGTTGATAAGTTTCCCACCATCATTACAAATATGAATTTCTATATTGTTTATACATGACGTGGAAAGCGATAAATATATTGGATCATCCAATACAATTTGTACAACTTCATCTTGTTCATATTTTCTAATCCAGACTGCTTTCAATAAGGGAACTAAAGAATCGCCAACAATTACTTGTTCAATAATGTTACTATAGATGAACATTTGTTGATGATAATAATATAACTTTGCTTTATAAATACTCTCAAATTGTTTCACATTATATGTTTGTTTCTCTAATCCAAGTGAACTAACCAAGTTTTTATCGAATACAATCTCTGTAATATTATCGTGAATACTGAATGTGAATATTTTATCTTTTATTTGAAGAGATGTAAAAAGTATGAGGACAGTTGTACACTATATAATCATACAAGTCTATAAGGTTTGTCAAGTACAAATTATCACGAAATGATAAAACTGATTGAATTACAGTGCTATACGTTAACTTTATTTTTATTACATTATTCATATCTGTATTTGGTGGAACTACTATTTGAAATGTCTCATTGGGACTTAATGTTCCTTTAATGTTCGATTAAATCGTTCAACATGTGCTGCTTTGAATTGTGAAAATACGGAGTAATGATTTATTCCTTTTATTATTTCTTTAACTTTACTGTTGTAAAATTCTTTACCTAAATCAGTTTGTAAATTAATCGGTTTTACATTTTTAAACATTGATTTTATTGCTAAAGTCATTTCATTTGCAGGTTTTGTTTTGACTTGTATAGCGCAAACAAATCTACTAAAACATCGATACATGTCAAAATATGCTTGTAGCCCTTGTTAATTTTAGAAAATGGAATCATTTTCATCAAATCCATTTGCCATAAATTATTAATTCCGTATGTTTTATATACTCTTGTTGGAAACCTTTTCAACATCGGTTTGTTCGAACTGTAAGCCAGTTGACCGGATAACCATTTTTGCGTTTTTTTTTCGAGTTTTAACTTTTTGTTTAGCTTTTCTACCCAACTGAAACCTGCTTCGTCTTTTGGATTTGTCCAAATTTTTTCCATTACAACAGGTAGACTTAAAATTAAGTATAAGATTAGGTAATTAAGTAGTTGTACCCATTGCTTATGATAATGAATTTTCTATTACTCCACCTAATAATGATAATGCTAATGATAGCAACGCCGCAATAAAACCATCTTGTTGTTTATATACGATTTTGAGCATTTGCATTTGATTTTTACGAATGATAACAGTGGTATTTGTGTTTGTTTATTACATTTTTACTTGATTTACAGATTTCAATTTTACCTTTGACAACTTTGACTATAATATCAAGTAAATCGTCAATAACATAATTTGGAAAAGATTGTAAGATATTCATTCTTTTCACACTTGGCGGTTTTAGTAAAGCATTAAAAAACGGAAAACTACGATGACTTGATTTTATAGACTTTTCATTTTTATTCGGAATTGATTTTGTTTTTAAATTGTGTGAAATAAGATTTTGTGCAGGAATATTTTCAGTTATAAGTTTTTTAGATGGGGTGAAACTAGTCATTGGCGGAATCAGTGGTTCATGAGTCTTTTTAAACACTTTTCGAAGTTTTGATAATTTTGGATGTTTAACACGAGATTTAAGTAGCATGATTGGATATATATAATATCATTTTCAACTTTGTTTATAAAACACTGCCCCTTCTTTATTGAAAATATCAGTTATATCTCGTAAATCATCTAGATACTGCTGTGTAAAATCAAGAAAAATATATCCATGTGCAATTTTGGTTGTATCTTGAAAGGCGTTTATCAAGAAATTACGATTATTAGGGTAAGCCTGTCTTGAAAGGAAATCAATAGCAGTTGCATCTCTAGGATTTTTGAAAACAATCAAATATTGGACATTCCAATTGCGAGTTCTGTGTGATCCTCCTTGGTGAAAAAGATTTTGTGTTATAAAAATAACTGTAACAATTTTATGCCTAGCTATCTTTGTAACTAAATTATTAAAATCCTTTTCTTTATTCGCTTCTTGATATAAATCATCGATAATTATCACCTTGCCGTAATCTAGATACCCAATTTTTATCAAACCCTTTTATAATTATTATTTTTATTTTAGAAAATTGATCCTGTGTCATTTCATGTTCATCATCGGCTCCCTTATGCCAATATATTTTATTTAACTTTGATTTAAACATGTTTGATTGTAATAATTTACAAAGAAATAATGTTTTCTCACTTCTGCTTGGACCAAAAATTTGATATACTGCATCATTTCTTAATTCCATTTTAAATATTAACTTTAATTATATTGTTTATATTTGTTTAAATTAATAGTTATACACGAATAAAAAATATTCAAAAATAAGTACGTCATAGATACTTAGTAACATAAATTATAAAGGAAGATGTTCAGTTCTCACATAAATTTTCAATTTGGGAAACAGTGTCAAATTGTTGGATGTAAGTAACCTCTAAAAGTTGAAAATTTACCCTTTACAATTGAAGATGTTCAAATTCAATCAATTACAGTAACTGCGATATTGGAGTAGAAATTAATTTATATGATTTATTGAACAAAATAAATGGTATATATGAACCTGAAATATTCCCAGCTTTACGATATGTTAAATATAATCCTTTATGTGTTAACGTGTTTGCTAGTGGTAAAATAGTAATTTTAGGTCTTAAAGCATTGGATTATCATGAAATTGTTGGAAATATTATTGATGATATTAAGTTAGTCATTGAAAACGATGAAAGTTTTTACTTAGCATTACCTAACGTAGATGTAATAGTTGTGTATAGTTTTAATTGGATGTGATGTGTTTGTTATTTGTGTGAATGATTCTTCTTCGTTAAAATAAGTCTGATGTGTGTTAAAATTAGTATAAATACAAGTGAGTTATTCATTCAAATAACAAAATGAGAAACAATTCAACTGATGGTAAGTTTTGTTTTATTATAAATTGACATGTTTTAATTTATGTTTTTAGAAATGGCTATTCAATTCCTTATCGAAAGAATCATACTGTCATATCCCAAACTAGGGAAAAATATTGTATTTTGGGCTCCGGAGGTGTTCACATACAGAAGCTTTGAGGCGACTGGTATCATCGTCGAAAGGATTCTTATGGAATATAAGGACAGGAAAGAAACTCCAATAAAACCAGAACCCATTTGCGGATCACCCTGCAATTGAAGGGCAGAAAAGTCAAAGGTCGATCTACTCTATATGCTCGCAAGATGGAACGAAGATTTGAATTAAAAATAAATTATTTTTATTTAAATTTTGTTGTCTTTTTATATATGTTTTATGTTTTTATTGGTTTTCAAAATTCTGTTTATATAGTAAAACCTTTTTATTAAAATGATTATGATTGGACGCTCACTTGTCATTGATATCAACAATCAGTATGGTTGGACTCTTAATGCTCACCTATTATCCCAAGAAAAACTATGTTATTCATTGCAGACTTCTAAAGATATTTGTTTCTCTTGGTGTTATGATTGTTAAGATTCATAGAGCTATAAGGTTTAAACTGGCAAAGATTTTTAAAGAGTGTATTGATACAAACACTTGTTTGAGAGCAGATGCTACAAATAATCTTGATAAGAACTATTTCAAACTTTTAAATAATAGTCTTTATGGAAAATCTGTGAAAAATCTTAAAAAACGAATGAATTTAAGGTTATGTAATTCATTTGAAAAGATAGCTACTTATTCATCAAAGCCGTCTTTCAGAAAGTGTATAAAGATTGACGATGATCTAATAGCAGCTCATCTAAATAAAGAATTAATTTGTTTAGACCGATCTAGTTATATCGGTCAAACGGTTCTAGATTTATCGAAATTACGGATGTATCAGCTCCAACTATCTTGACTTAGAGAAAAAAAGGAATCTTTTCAATTGTAGGATTGACATTGTTGCTGGCGACACTGACTGTTTTTTCCGTCTATTTTTCAGGTCTTTGACGGTTTTACAGTACAAGCTATTATTTAGGAGTTTATATTTGTATTTATCTAGTGTATTTGTACTTTTTTCTTTTAATTCTGTATCGGTATCAATGTGACTTTTAAAGATAAGAGACTTTTGAGTTTTACAGCTTAATTAACATTTGTTATTTACTTTTTTAATGGGAAAACATATTTCTCATTTGGTTACTTGATTCCAGATATTAAACGCTTAACAAAAACTGCAAATAGATTTACTTTTTAAGTTGAATATCAATAAATTCATCACAAGTTGTGTTTTGTTACTTGATTATATTATGAAAAATAAGCTGATTTCTATAATAACAATCCAATGAAAGTATTTATTTTAATTTTGTTTTTAGTAGGAAAATCGGAAACTTAATTTTAATCTTAGTTATATTTTATTCAATTTATTTCTCTGTGAGAATCAACCAAATTATTGATAAAATACGCATAAATAGGTAGTAGTGAGCTCACGATGATTCATCATTTTCTACTCCTGTGTGTGTGCAGAACATTAAATAAGATCCTAAAATTTCGTGCCCCAGCGTGTGTGTGTGTGAGGAACATTTAATAGAAACCATGAAATATTATAAAAATATATTTATTTTTCAATAAATTTTTTCTAGTATGTGTTTAAGGGGCATTTAATTGCAACTTTTTCTTAAAACTTTGAAAATTCAACTATTATTGATATTAATATTATTATTTGTATTATTACGAATATTATAATTCTTACAAAATAACTATTATTTTATTATTACTAATATTTTTACTATTAGCAAATTCAATATTATACTTTTCGCAATTTTATTAATATTTTTATTTCAATTTAATAGTATTATGACTGAAAATGTTTAGTAAAAATTTTCAAAATTATTAAAATATATTTTTTATTATGATTATTTTTTATTATTTTTGAAAACAAAATAATATTATAACTTTTCTTATTTCTACTAAAAAGTTTGAAAATTCAAAAAATATTATTATTATTATGAATATTATAATTATCACAAAATAAATATTATTAATAATAATATTATTATTACTATTCGCAAATTTAACATTATAATTTTCACAACTTTAATAATATTATAATTATTATTATTATTATTATTATTATTATTATTATTATTTATATTATTACTATTATAATTATAACTATTATTAATAGATTTATTATTATTATTACTATAATTATTATTATTACTATAACTATTATTATTATTATTATTATTATTATTATTATTATTATTATTATTATTATTATTATTATTATTTTTATTACTGATATTTTTCAAAATATTTTTCTTAGTCGAAACTCCTCCCTCTAGCAAAATTTTGAAACAAACAAATTTTTTCTATCTTCCTCAATTATGTGTGTGTTCAGTTGACATTCAATTGCAACTTTTTCTAAAATCTTTGAAAATTCAAATATTATTGTTATTATTTGTATTATTATGAATATTATAATTCTCACAATATAAATATTATTTTATTATTAATAATATTTTTACTATTCTCAAAGTTAACATTATGATTTTCAAAATTTTATTAATATTTTAATATTATTAATATTATTAATAATGTTTTTCTCACCATTTATTATTATTGTTTTTCAAAACTCAAATATTATTATTATGTAGAGTGATAATTTTTTTTTGTAAAATTTTTCAAAAATGCTAAAATATTATTATTAGTATTTTTCAAAACAAAATATTATCATTAATATTATTAATCTTGTTTTTCGAAAACAAAATTATATTATAACTATTATTATTTTTAACAAAGGTTTAAAATAATTTTTATAATTACTGTTATGTCAAAACTGAAAGCTTGATATTTTATAAATTTTAAGACAGTATTTCTACTTCTAATTAACATAAGTGTGTGGTTTTAGTATATTGTGGAGCAACAATATTCTAGAATTTTCATCGTGCAACTATATTTCTAAAAGTAATTAATAAAAGAATTCATCGTTTTTAATGTATTAATTATTCATGTCTTTGTTAGCTATGCTTTTGTATTGCTACGTCTTTGTTATGAACCTTTTATTGAAACATAATTTTATCTATGCATTTCAGAAATTTGTTATAAAAATATATTGAAATCAAAAATGTGAAAACTGAAGAAAAAGCTTAAAAATTATAATTGATATTAGTAATTCTGTGTTTATCAAATCTATTTGTAATAAGATGTATTTTATAAGTAAAACAACAAATGTAAAATAAAAATCTGTAATATTATCTGATTTCTATTATTATTTTTATAATACTTTAACTATTTATTATTATTATTCGCTAATTTAATATTATTATTTTGAAAATTTTATTAATATTGACATTCGCAAATTTAGTATTATAATTCTAACAATATTATTATATTTATTAAAATGATTGTTTTTTATTATTTTTTTCTCACAAATTTAATAGTATTATCTTTCTCAGAATTTTCT
Source organism: Schmidtea mediterranea (assembly GCA_022537955.1). Classification (NCBI taxonomy): domain Eukaryota; kingdom Metazoa; phylum Platyhelminthes; order Tricladida; family Dugesiidae; genus Schmidtea; species Schmidtea mediterranea. The sequence continues at coordinate 52,091,758 of CM039679.1, read as the reverse complement.
TATTTTGTATCTTCACAAAACTTATAATTTTAAAAATAAAACTTAATAAATTACAGAGCTTATTGTCACTCAAATACCTTGAAAGAAAACATCTATTGATCCACCAGAAGTTTACAGATGCAAACTTCACATTCATAAATTGATGGACTTTTAGCTGGTCTCAAATCATATACAGAAGTATATAAAGAATTTCTTCAAGATCCATCCTGTGGGAGCAATATTATAATAATACAAATAATAATAATAACAATAATTTTTGAATTTTCAAATTTTTTGGTAAAAATTAAAATAGTTATAATATTATTTTGTTTAAAAAAAAAAAAAATAATCATAATAAAAAAATATATTTTAATGTTTTTGAAAACATTTACTAAACATTTTAAGTCATAATAATAATAATAATAATAATAATAATAATAATAATAGTAATTATAATAATATTAATAATAATAATAATGATAATAATAATAATTATAATATTAATAATAATAATAATAATAATAATAATAATAATCATAATTAAAAAAATTTGGCAACGATTTAATTAAAAGATAATGACAATAAAAACTTTTCGTACGAAATATTTCGATAGCATAACTGTCATCCTCAGGTACACAAAACCAACTATAAATATTATGAATTAACATTTAATTTAAACAAATTATTTTTTTTAATTTAATTTTGTAATAAATAAATATTTAAAAAATATATTCAAATAACTTTTAATTAATTTTAAATTTTATTTATATAAATATTATAATTTTTTTTTTGTATTAAAATTTTTTAAAAAATAATGAAATTTAAAAATTCAATTATTTTAATAATATTAAAAAAAAGATTTTTTATTAAAAACAATACATAAACATGATTTAACATACTTAAACTATATAAAAACATCCAAAACATTCGTAGTCATAGAACTTTGCATATTAATCTTTGGAGCCAATGACCTTAATTACAATGCTATACATATCACGCGTTAATTATTAAAACTTTTCAACAAAATTCTAAAATCAGACATTCCTATTTCACTTTTACTGCCTATATAATATTGGTCAAACCCTTCAATCGACAATGCTCTAGAACTCAATTACAGAAATGACGGGAAGTCTCTCCAATGTTTGTAACATTACACCCATTACATGCAAATTAATAAATAAGATCAAAACACAATCCAACCGGAGTTTTGATTTATTAATAAACACATTGCGTACCTCACACCAATTAGAAACGATTTTATACTCTAAATTTCCCATCTATTTACTTAACTTCCTTTTATAATTTGTAAAACCTTCAGAGTACGGCAATACTAACAGATGTTAGTATTAACAGGTATTAGTATTATTATGAATTAAGAAAAATGAATTTTTGTAATAATTTGGATAAAAATAAAGTTTCTTGACTTGAACTTTATAATTTTATTAATTATTACCTTAGTTGACTTTTTATTTGAAATAAAGTAAATTATTTTTTACAAAAAGTTGATTTGGACTTTGATAATTATCGTAAGAATGTAAAATCTTTTATACAATAACCGATGATTATCAGACATCCCGAGTAGTTAATAAAGGAGATTTGAAAGCCTTTTTACCTCACCGTCCTTGAATTTCATTTTCTGTAAGGTAGTTATTTAAATATTTTTTTTTCAAAATATTTGAATAAAAACAGAGAATGAAAAGTCAATCTAATGGTGGTAAAAATACTGTCAAAGCTCTTTTATTAACTACTCAATTAGATATCATGTCTTGAATATCCTTAACATCTTGGTTAGAGTGCTCGTTATGCTAGTGTCAGGAAAGAGGTGAATGGTGAGCAGCAGGTGAATAACGGGTTGACGAGCCCACCAACCCCAATTCTTACCGCTAGGGTTATTGGTGAACTATTTTTAGTTAATTTAAATTTAAAAATTAAACCGGCCAATAATATTGCAAGAAAACTTCTATGACATAGGAGAAATCTATTTTTAGATTATAAAAATTTATATGCAAAGGTTATCTTTGAATTTTGTTTTTTTTTCTCAAAATAAAAGAAGTTTATGTTTAAAACGAATGATAAAACCAACATTTTAATTTTAGTTATTTTAAATAAAAAAATAAACTTACGTTAGTTGTTGGTAATTCCACTTCTTATGTTATTAAAAGAAAATAACTATATAATAATAATAGGTATTTATAAAAGGTTTATAAAAGGTATGTGGATGATATTTTTCTCCTATTTGAAAACCAGAAACATGTAGAACCGTTTTTGCATTTTATGAACAATTTACATAAAAACATTGTATTCACATGTAAAACGGAGAGAAAGTCATCAATTGGGTTTTAGATTTGTTAATTCAACACAAAGATAAACATTATGAGATAGAGATTTATAGAAAACCAACTGATATTGGTCTTTATTCTTCTCCAGAAAGCTTTTGTGAATTTAAGTATAAGAGAAATATGGTGAAAGGATTGATTTATTGTTCATGGTATTTATCTTCTACTTTTGCTAATTCGGTAAAAAGGTGTTGATAAATTGGTTGAGTTGTTAATAAAGAATGGATATACATTTTCTTTTCTTCTTATTCGACATCGCACGTCAATATTATGGCAAATTTTTTTTATTCTGGAATAATTAAAGAAATGAATAAATTTTTTTAAGACTGCAAATTAAAATAAAATATTACTTACTTTTATTTTCACAACCTTTTTAAACAATAAATTTATACGTTTAAAATTTTTAACTTTAAAACAAGAATGCAAACAGTAGTTAAACAAGTGTTAAGGTGTTCAATGTGTACTGCTGTTTATTGTTAAACTACAGCATAATGATTTACATGAATTTCATTTAAGATTTATTTCATTTACACACCTTTCAGTTCATTAATAACTTCTATAATAGAAGTTTGAATGAACATCTAATTCCAGTTATTATGTAAAGTAGGTATTAACTATTTTAAAAATGGCTTGTAAGTAAATTCTTTAAAAAGTAAATATTAAGGCATGAATTGTGATTTCGTAAAGCTATGAGATCATTATTCAAACTCTTAAATTATACTTTGTATCGAGATTTATTTTAAATATACAGTCAACTCTTTCTAATATAAACACTTAGTTTCAATAAAAAAATAGTTTTCTAACATATAAACTGTTCATATAAGAAATTCACAAATTATGCCAATTATTTTTGAATCATAAAGTCAGTAATTCTAGACTTCCTATATCGCGTTTTGCGTAGTATTTCATCAACTATTGGCATTAACATCTAACCTGATTTTGATGACTTATATACCATCCAAGAGTCGATTAGATCAACTGCAATAATTACTTCCTTGTTAGTCGGATAACAAAATATTTCTTCCTGTGAATTTTCTTCTTTATTGCATCAAAATCTTTGACAACATACTCATTGGCTTCACTAATAATAAATGCCGTAAAATCCTCTTCGATTGATTCTTTGTGTTAGAAAATCGTTTTTAAATTTTAATAATTCATCAACTGCTTCAATTGTCACCTTCCTTTATGCAAATATTATTTTTCTAAGAATTCCGCCTTACAAAAACAATGCTTAATAGTTTCAATGGAAACATCAGACCATACATGATGTATCATGTTTGCACACTAATAAATTTATCTTAGATAAAACATCGACATAATCCAATTCTTCATGCAAAATAATTTTTTCTAGTAGCAGTGCTCTGTATTTGGATTCAAATGAGCGAATTATTCCAAGATCTAGTGGCTGGCTTTTGGTAGTAGTATTTTTGGTAGATATAGACATTCAACATTTGACAAGGAAATTTCAACAGCATGAAATGTCGAATTATCTAAAACCAACCAAATCTTTCTATTGTTTGTCCAAGATTTTCGATTAAAAAGGCTTAACCACTCCTCATATGTATTCAAAGTCATCCATGATTTTTATTTGCTTTGTAAAAAATATCCAACTTGAATCCCGAATATAATCCCGATCCAATTATTAAAGGCGTAAGGTTTTCCCTCGTTGCACTACAGCAAAGCAAAACTGTAATTCGTTGTTTCGAAAACCTACCTGTTTTGGAATCATTCTCAGTAAGAACTTATGACGTTGGTTATGTTGCCTTAAAAACAAAACAGCTTCATTATAATTAAAAGTGTCCTCGTTTTTATATCTCTTAATTAACGACCCCTTTTCTTTGAAAAATGTCGAACTTATGTCATCATTAACCAAGACAGATTCCCCAGATAGTACGTGCGATTTTATTTTGTGGTATTTTAGAAATAAATTCAACCAACCAGAGGATGCACAAAATCCGACAATTTTTAATTCTTCAGCTATTTTTATTGCTTTTGATTAAAACAGTGCATTGGAAACTGGAAACCCTCAATACCTCTTAATCTGAAACCACTTGAATAGCATTGGGTGAGATTGTTCTGTTTTATAAAGTTCCCTTCTTCGTATAAAATTTATTTCAACATCACCTATGATCTTCTTTTTTAATATTTTATTTATACATCATAACGAAACAATATACTTTCTTGCCAGTGATTGCCTATTTGCATGGTTTCTGACTGCATCTTTGATAATCCTTTTTTGTTTTGATGCTCAAATCCTGTCTTTTTAGTTTCTTTTCTGGAGATTTCATTGGTTGAAAATTAAAAATATCTTAATGTATGCATTAATTAGTCATTAATATACTATATCATGAACTTGACTAATTAAATGTTAGCATAAAATAAGTTAATTATTAATTATACGAAAAAATGAATGTTATACTTCATTGTTATACTTAAAACTATTATACTTTAGTTATCTATGGTTTTGTTTAATTTACTGTAATAACCATATTTTTTCTAACAATTATCTGTAAATTGGCTATGTTTTTATTACATTTGACTAAATTAACACATCTCAAACTCGTATACTTAAATTTCCTTTGCATTTGATGTGCTTCTTGAAAATCAAAAATAAATAAATTTTTTAACACAAAAAACATAAAATCCGGGACAATCTCGGAAAACCCGGACGTCTGGCAACTCTGTGTAAACACACTTGTCAGTTTAATATCCAGGGTCTAGTTGAATAGCCTTATCACAGCTGTACCATTTATGCATTACATATCATAAATATTATATGCAACAAGAGCAATGTGAGCAGCAAATGGAAGTACCTGAAACGAAAATTGAAATAGAAATCGATATACTAACCGAATTAAGAAATAGATTGATCGTAATTGTAAGCAAAATCATTGAAATAGAGCATTCTTGTTTTAGACCATGTTGTTGGGTTTTAATAAATGAAATAATAATATTCAGCATATATGATTCCACATGCTCGATTGAATAAGACACAATACTACCAACATATATTTGATTTTATCACAAATTATACACCAAACCTTTAAGCAAAATTATTACAGCGAGCAACAATATGTGTTATAATAAATTGATGAGTCACTCTGAGTGTTTGGCTTCATAGACTTTTCATAATAATCACTTTTAATAATTTGATCCTGCTCTGACTTTAGCTAATAAATACTACTTTATAATTTCCGTAATTTTCTACTTTAATAAATCTCTTTCTACACAATACCCTATTCTCAGGTTATTTTATCAGTACCTGAGCTGAAATACCAATTATTTCTAAGTTGAAGTCACTTAATATAGTTTGAATATCCCCATTGATAAATATCCGTTTGACAATCTTTAACTCGACTTTTTCATTTTTTCGTTGACGACGGAAATAATTTATTGTTTTATCGTGCGTCTTCTTGTGAAAATATTTTCCCATTTTCTCATTACTCATGTCGTCATGATAATGGGCAGCTGAGTTTCGTTTTAATTAACTTCCTTATATATTCAAATCGGATTGTTCTTAATTAATGAATTATTTAATTAACGGTTTTATGTTTATCTACATTACCTTGAGTATTGTTATAAAGATCCGCTAAACCACCGACCCACTCGGACAAAGACATATACACCCTGGTTGGCCAATTTTTTAAAAGTTTAAAAGTGCAAAATTTTAAAAGATAAATACATTGATTTTTTCAAGATTTTTGATGCGTCATTGTAATTTTCAAGGTCATTTGAACAAAGACTATGACTCATGATAAAATGCAAGGTCATTCAAAATTTCTCAAGTTTATATTTTTTAAGATAAAGTTAATATATTTTTTAAGGTCAAGGTCATATTTTTAAAGGTCAAGGGTCGCAATTAAAAAAAGTTTTAGAAACGCTGTTTGAGAGAATGTATCTTTCTAGAGCATATATTATTTTTCAGAATTGCTTTGTGATAAACTCGATGCGGAAACTCATTTGACTGAATCTCTAGGAAATTCTAATTTTAAATAATTATGTTTGAAATGGTCTCTGGTGAAATTTATTAGTTGTTTTGAATTTCAATTGTTTTACTAAAATCAGATGAGAAAATTAATTTTAGTGAAATTATAAAAATTGACATTTTCCTCATTGTAAATTTTTTTTATAATAACAACATTTCCGCAAAAGATTCAGAATTGCGTTTTTGAAATACTTATTTTTTCAACAACAGAAATTTTCATAGAATTATCAAAAATAACATCAAAAAATAAAATGAAATGTCGGTCAAATGTCAGAAATGAGTTCTTGGGAAATGTTTAATTTATTCAGAAACCTTAAATTAAAGAAAATTCATGAAAAAAATAATAAAAATTACTTTAATTCATAATTTTAGTCTAATACTATATTTTATTTTTATTCGTATTTTTATTTTCATTAAAATAAAATAACAATCTTTTTACAAAAATATTATTATAAATCTAAAAATTAAAATTTATATTGTTATATAATTGTTTATAGTTATTATAGACGTTGGTGTTGGATAGCAGACCTGACATGGAAAATTACTAATAATGATTGATGACAATTAGGCTATATATATAAGAAAAGAAAATTTGGGGAATACTACAATAGTGAGTAATAGTGAGTAAACAAACCCGCAAAAATAAAGGTAAACCTAATCAACTATAATTTTGTAAAAACCGGTTGAAATCATCTGAAAGTCATTATCAAAATTAGATGTTCTTCAGGTACTGCTCTAAGTTTTTAAAAAAAAAATCAATAACGTTTTATTATAGAGAAATATATACTTATTTGTTTGAATATAAAATTTGTTCGAAGGAATAACAACTAATAACTATAGGAAGGAAGGAATTTGAAGTAAATTTATTTTTAACTCACAGACATAATACATAATAAATAATGAATACAAACAAATAAGATGAATAAATATCTAGATCAGAGGTTCTCAACTTTTTCATTTTACCGTATCTGTAAGTTATAAACAATTTGATGAAGTATCGGTAAATTTTTTTTTATTTACTACTAAACATATAAATGAAATATAATTATGACTTAAAAAATAGTTAGTGAGAAGGTTGGGCCTGTTTATTATTAACTAAAAAGAAATATCAGTCTCAATGTTTGTCAGTTTAAGGCGAAGATCTAATGCAATGTTCTGAAAAGTTATCTACTTGGTTTTCATTGCAATCATTGCAGAAAATCCTGTTTCACATAATTATGTGGTCGCAAACGGCATTAAATGTTTTACTGCTTGGCAAGCAACTTTTGGTTATTCTTTACGAATGGATAGCCAAATACTGAATAGGTTGGAGCTCTGAAAGCCTAATTTCAATTCAATGTTACTGATAAGTTCTTTAAAAGACTCTTTTGCCATCACATCGTCTGGAACCTCCATTGTTAATGCGAAAGGATTTCGAATCCAATTTTGAGGTGTGACATCTTCAGGAAAATAAATTTGAAAATATTCAAAAGTTGATGTTAGATGTTTTTTGATGACTCATCATATTTTTTCAAGGTCATTCAAAATTTATCAAGGTCATATTATTTTTAAAGATTTTTAAACTTTAATTTACTACTTATTTTTTATAAGTAGTATATATTTTGTAAAATTATTTTATTATTATTATTATTAATATTATTATTTTTATTATAATTTAATAAATATTATTATTAATACTATTATTAATAATATATAATAAAAAACCAAGACATATACAACAACAACCTTTATTATAAAGAAATAATTCTACTATAATAATATTGTCTAAGAGCTTTATTCAAATCCCATTCCACATACTTTCGATATCGGGCCGCACAGCAATGACATCCATAACCGCATGGATATTCAGTTTCCATATCTTTTGACAATCTGTTTTGCTTGACATCCCATAGGAACTCGTCGATTACAGTAAATATCCATATTGACGTATAATTAAAGACTAAATCTGGAATTATTGATTTTGGCTTATTCTTCAATATTTCATTTATTTCTGAATAATAGAATTCCAGACGTTCTTTAATAACTTTAAAATAATCATCTATCACATAGTTAATAATAATATATAGTAATTATTAATTACCATAATGTTTAATTTCATTCATAGATTGAACTGTGCTTGGAACATCCATTATAATGATAAAAATTGAAATAACAATTACTTTTATACTAATTTAGACCAATGAAAAGTTAAACATACAACATTTTAGCTATAAACAATAAATATTAATTTATATAGATTTGAAAATGATTAAAGAAATTTTAATAATAATATTAGATTTTAATATGGTCAACTCAATTGTTGTAACCGTTCAAGGTAAAAATTCAACAAGATGTGTATGTCCTGATACAGCAGTATTGATGGATATTTTGTATATGATAGATAGGCCTAGATATTTGAAAACTCCAGTCAAAAGATTATCTGAAAGAATGAATAATTTAGAATTCTGATTTGAACATACATATGAGACTTTAAAAAGAGCTAAAAACGAAATATATGATAATATTATATATCTAAATAAGACCATTGGTATTATCAAAAATGAATTAAGAAAATCAATATTAGAATTGAATGAAAATCGTAAGCGTAATGGAAAAATGATGAATCAAGTTCAATATAGTATAAAATTTTATTCTAATAAAATAACTGATCAGCTCAATCGTATAATGAAAAACAACAACCAGTTAACAGTGGTGGCAACAAATTGGAAGAAGTTAACAGTGCCTACAAATCATCATTGCTATTTCCATTATATATTTTTACATATTTTCTTAGTATTACATGATTCTGATTGGTCGAATATAGTATAAATAAGCTTACACTTTCAAATATTTTTATAAAATGCCAGAAACTAAATTTTTTATAACTTTGTTGAATGAGATGGTCTCTAATAATAGAGAAGAAAATGATATCATTAAAACCATAAAATTCATGGTAAACCGGACCGAAAAAATCGTTGAAGACATCCCATTTGATTAATAAATGGATGCGAATAATAGTAGGATTAATGTATATGAAAAATATGATATTAAAATCTGGATAAGACTATGAAAATTATTTCCAATGGTCAATAGAGGTAAATTACATTATATTGTTATTAATTTATCAATTTTTAGGTGATAGAAACAAAACTTGATCCGTGGGTAGAAACAAACGGTCGATGGACAGCGATTATTCAAGTAGCCGCAGAAGTCAAACGCTCTGATATTTATATCAAAAATTGCAAATTTTTATTAAAACTATTAACTGGAGCATCTGTTTTATATTTATGTAATAAAGTTTATCATAGATTTTAATAAATATTTCTTAGTTATTATTATTATTAATAAAAAACTACATTTTTAAAGATTTTTTGATTATTACATGTACATTCTTCATCAACACAATATTCTATTATAATATATTCTATAACATGAACAATACAATTCTTAAATTCGGTAGGCTCATCTTTAATAATTTCGGTAGTATCTTCAGTATCTTCTTCATCATTAATAAGTGTATCATCAATAATTTTTCAGAATCATTAATTTCAGTATTAATTTCTCCATCATTAACAATTTCAGTATCATCACTCTGACATTCAGAATCACAACCTAAATCTTCTTTACTAATAAGAATCATACACGTTCACAAAGACAATGCATGATAAGTGCATGATAAGTGCAAGATAAGTGCGTGACTGCAAAAATATATAAAACTGTATGTGAATTAACCTATTGAGTTTGTATATGATTTTACACACATCTTTCATCTATATAAAATGCCTTATTAATATCACGTGTTTTATTAATATGATTTATTATTATTATTATCAATATTATAATCAATATTATTATTATTATTTTATAAATATTATTATTATTGTTACCACTACCAAAATAAAACTATTACTACCGAAACAAAAATAAAATATAAAAAATTTATTATTATTGTTACCAACACCAAAATAAAACTAATACTACCAAAAAAAAACAAAAATAAAATACAAAACATTTATTTTCTAAAATGTTGATATTTTGACGAATTCCTAACAGATTTCGCCAGGCACTATTTCACATAGCGCTGGTACCGAAAATCACAGCAGCTGCAACCTAGAATACAAAGGTATTCAGGTTCCATCTCCTTCGGTCTTCGGTCAAGCTTAATATCCCATAGAGCTTGATCTATGATGTTGAAAATCCATATATTTGTTGATTCATATACCAGATCTGGAATGATTGATTCTGGCTTGTCTTTCACTATTGCTCGTAGTTGTGGGTATAAAAAGAACAAACGTTCTAAGATTACGGACTGATATTTATCTGGAAACAAAGATAATAATATTAATAAATAATAAATAATAAATTTACCGTAGTTTTCGATTTCTTTCTTGGTTAATTTTGTGCTTGTAGTCATCATTGTATTTTCCATTTTAAAAATGAAAGGAAATGAAGAAGCAAGTTGTTTTAATCAATTATTAGCCAATCAAATATCGACCAATCAGGTGATTTCATTTTGTATGTCACAAACAATATTTTTGTACTCTAGATTTCGCACCCCTAATATAACTATTTTGCCACTGGCTAACACGATAACACACATTGGGTTGTATTTTAAAAGCCTCAGTGCAGGAAATAATTCTGGCTAAAACATACAAAGACATTTTGTTGACATGTTGTATAGATTGATAGATTGTCCCATATCCATGGTAACTGTAATTGACTGTATTTTAATTTCCTTTATTCTATATTGTAATTTATTGATATCTAAAGGTTTCTTGCATCCCATGATTCTGCATTTGCCGGATTTGAAAAATATTATAGGGTATTTTCCACTCCTATCAACAATTTTCTGGGGTTTACCAATCGAAAATGTCGTTTTTGATTCATCGAAAGTTCCTTTATAATTTATATTTGATAACATAATTAAAAAATAAAGAAATATTAAGCTATATAAATGATTTTTAGGAAGAGTTCATTAAATCATATAATATAAACAAAAACCTATAATTATACAAATTATCAATGGAATTAAGAAATGATGCTGTATATCAAATCGTCGGTCCAAGTGGTAGTGGTAAAACTATGTTTGTGTGTAAATTACTGAAATCTAATTTATTTTAAACAAAATTCAACAAGATTTATTGGCATAGGGGTGCAGATGAAGAACATGGATTAACTCAAGATAATTTCTGTCAATTGAAAAACATGAAAATAGTAAAGGGTTTCAATAAAAACTGGTCAAGTAGTTTAAGGAAAGGTGATGTCATCTTTATCGATGATTTGTATCAGGAAGCAAATAAAGAAAAGGATTTTAATAATTTATTCACAAAAATCAGTAGACTTGTTTGTGTTACTGTGATCTTTATTACTGAAAATCTATTTCATCAAGGTGTCGCACATCGAACAAGTAATTTAAATGTTCAATATTTAGTTATTTTCAAGAATCCTAGAGATGCAACAGTTATTGATTTTCTTGCTCGACAAGCATATTTTAAAAATCGTAATTTTCTCATCAATGCATTTCAAGATGCTACAAAATCACCACATGGATATATATTTCTTGATTTCACACAACAATGCAATGATGATTTACGGGTAAAAACCGATATTTTTAATAAAGAAGGTGCCATGGTATATAAACAAAGTTGAAAACTTTAACATGTAAAAATGTTTATAAAATACAGGCTTAGAAATATCCGAAAACTTAGACAAAGTATTAAAAAGACAATAAAAACACGTGTTCTACCAAAAAACAGTTATACACCATCTAAAAAACTACTAACCGAGAATTACCCTTCAATGAATCTAATTTCAAAAAACATTAAGAAAAAAAGTAAGAAAAAAGTTAAAATTGTAAAAAATCATAGGAGTTTCCAATATTTTAATGCATTGTTAAAGGCTTCGAGTATGAAAAGAATGTCTATTTTACAATAATTTTCAACTTTTGTTGTCGATGATTTACTGAAATTTCTATTAAAAGTAGTCAGAGGTAAAATTAAAATCAGTAATTCTAAAAAAACTAGTATTGAATAAACATCGTAAGCCTTTGTTATCGCAAGTAAATAATAAAAATCATCAGAAAATGAGAAAAATCATATATTAACAACAAGGTGGTTTTATGGGATCAATGTTACCATTAGCAATATCATTATTATCACAATAAACGATAGGACAATCATTACCTAATGTCTAATTAAAATATAAATCATCGTGTTGTAATGGAGAAGATTTGGACGAACCCAGAAGACGAAGCATATTTCGGTGGAGTGGCAAAGTTAACGAAAAGAGTCGCAAAGTCGAAAAAGTAAACGTAAAAGTGGTTGACAGATCAGCTTGCGTACAATTTAAATAAACCAATGCCGAAAAGATTTCCAACGAGAGCTTATAAGACATTCAGTATTAATGATTTATGGCAAATGGATTTGATGGAGATGATACGGTATTCGAAGATTAACAAGAGTTATAAATATATTTTAACGTGTATTGATGTTTTCAGTCGTTTTGCTCGCGGTGTACCAACAAAGACAAAATCTGCAGAGGAAATTTCTAATGCAATTAACTCAATGTTTAAAAATGGGCATCCAGATAATTTGCAAACCGATTTAGGTATTATTATTATTATTATTATTATTTTATTATTATTATTATTATTATTATTATTATAGGCAAGGAGTTTTACAATAGTAAAGTTAAGCAAATCCTGGATCGTCTCAAAATAAATCATTATTCTGTACATTCTCAATACAAAGCGGCACATGTTGAAAGATTTAACCGAACATTGAGGGATAGATTGAAGAAATATTTCGTGCATCAAGGTAATTAAATATGGATAAATGTATTACCGAAAATACTTATTAGTTATAATAATTCATCTCATCTAAGTCTGAATGGTTTGAGACCTATAGATATCAGCTCAAAAACACGAGTAAGGTCTAAAACAGATGCTATTACAAAACCAAAATATAAAGTTGGTGATCACGTTAGAATTAGTAAAATATCTGCTTTACCTTTCATCAAAAATTTCGATAGTAATTGGAGTGATGAAGTATTTCAAATTATTAAAATTAATACTAAACAGAGTCCTGAAATGTATGTTATTAAAGATAGTGATAACAATGTAATACAAGGGAAATCCTTTGAACAGGAATTACAGGTTATTTCCAAACCTACAGTGTTCAGAATTCAGAAAATATTGAAAACTAATATGGTGGGTAAGGATAAACAATACTATGTCAAATGGCATGGATATCAAAACCCCTTATTAATATATCATCAAAAGACCTAGTAAAATGAGTTTCTATACAATTTTACCGAGCAATAGTTGCCCACTAATCCATGCGGAAAATCAAGCAAGTAAATTTATGGTTGATCTTCAAAATCCTATTTATTTACATGGAAATTGAGAAGTTGCTTTGCAAGACTTTACATTTGTATACAATACATTCCCATTTTATAGTCATTGTAAAATAAGTTATAAGAACCGTGTTCCCAAAACCTGTAGTGGTATTTTCTCAATCAATAATTTTGAACGATATTGTCATATTCCGAATCAAATTTTAGATGAAAATTGTGGCATGTTTTTCAAAGATGGATTGAATGTTAGTTGTGATTATAGTCCATTTACAATAAAGTTTTAAAGTATTGAGGATGCCAAGCGAAAGGGTTGTGATAAGCTTAGCATTGTTGTTCCTGGTAGTGAATACCTAATACGTTTCAAAGCATTTGATGAGAAAAGTGTAACAATCGAAAATATCAAAATATCAGTATCATATATTAATGAGGTTGAAGAGACATTTACATTTACTAATGGTTTATATATTGAAACACTTGAAGAAGTACATAAATATATTTCATTCAATTGTTTACATATATTTAAAACTATTGAATTTGTTAAAGATGGAATATGCAAATTCAGTCTGAAAAATAACATTTGTGAAATTAAATTTGATAAAAATTTGGCTAACACATAGGGATTAGATAAGCAAACATATAGAGCAAGTGCTTTTGGTGTACGCAAACCAAAAATAATAAAACTTCATAGGCAAATGTTCATATATACTAACATCATCGATGCTATAATTGTTGGTGATTCTTTGGTTCCTCTATTGAACTCTGTTTGGGTTGATTAACATGACCAGGATGAAGTTGTCAATATAAATATCGATAATCCCATGTACATACCGGTATCAACATCATGTATAAACAATATAGAAATAAATATTCGTGATGAAAGTGGTAAATTTATTGAATTTAGTAAAGATACAAAAACTCATTTGACATTATTATTTGTTTGTATAGTGGTAGCCAAAGAGGTGGCGAATTACCATATTTTATTTGTAAACAATATGGATCAGGATGATTGAGAATAATTGGTAAATTTGCACTTCCTATTCTTAAACGCCTTAGTAGTTTTGGTATGAAAACTGCTAAAGATGTGATAATGAATGAGCAGAAAAGATTACCATCGCTGAAATCAAATGCATTATCCGAGTTAGGAAAGGTTCTACCTAGTGTTGCAGGTATGTTTCAAAAACAAGAGCCTGCACCAACACCGGCTTAAAAACGTAAAAGACATCATAAACATATAAACAAACGAATGAAAGGACATGGAACATTATTTCAAAAATGATTTGCAAATGATTACCCAAACTGAATACCTAGATTTGAATGACACATTGTTAACTGTCCACATTAAAGTTGTAGATAAAGATAGAAAACCGTTGAGTGAACCTAGTGATGTTTTACCAAATAATTTCTTGTTTCATACACTTTATAAAGATGCAGTTCTCGGATTTATTAATATCAAGATTGAGGGTGGTAACAGTACATATATTCACAAAGCTTTAATAGAAACTATTATAAATTACAATAGCGATACTAAAAATACATGTTTAACTCCTATGGGTTATGGTAGTGATGATGATAGGAAAAAGTGGTTTAAAGGATCAAAATTATTTACCATGTGCTCATCATTACAACTCGATTTTATGGATCAACCGAAATATTTACTCCCAAGTGTTAATGTACATATTAGATTGAATAGATCTGATTCTGCATTATCATTAACAAGTACTAGCACTGCACCAATTCTTCAATTAGTTGATGCAAAACTATTGGTGAGAAGAGTTCGGGTTGAGCCTTCTGTATTATCCGGTCATCAACTGGGGCTTAATTCTAAGCATTCAATATATTCATTGAAAACAAAAGAAATTGTTCAATTTGCAATTGCTAAAGGTTCAGCTTCTTTCTATAAGAAACAAATATTTGGAGAGAGAAGAATGCCCAACTTTATATTGGTAACATTTCAAAGTGAATCTCAATATAATGGATCATACTTAACATAGAGCTCAATTTTCAAAAACTTTAGTGTAACATCGATAACTTTATCGAAAAATAGTGATTACAGAGAAACATATACTCAAGATTTCGATAATGATAATTATTGTGCTACATATATGCAGAGTATAGTGAGAAAAATGGGTTATTTGGATAAAAACCTTAATTGTGGTATAACTCTTGAAGATTTTAAAAGCAAATATCCATTCTTTACATTTGTTTAGATAATTTATGATAATTTGTCATGGAGTAAGTTTTTAAATTTATTATTATTATTATTGATGTATTTCTGTTCAGGTCTACCGAATTGGAAAACAAATACTAGGACATGAACTTTAAGGGTTTTTCCTCTTGATAAAATTCCATATTTACGTAATAATCAAGCCATAATCGTCAATACTCAATCGTCTCATCTCGGTGGAGAACATTGCTTAGCAATATATATGAAACCTAGCAAGATATTTGTTTTTGATTTTATGGGTTTCTATTATCCGGCTTTAATGGTTTCGAAACTTCAAACAATGGGTAAACTTATTGTGTATAATAAAACTATGTATCAAAAACCATGGACCTTAACATGTGGTCAACATTGTTTAGCTTGGTTATTATCCAAGCGATTTGATGTTTAATAAATGTTTAGTTATTGTTTAATGGTTATTGCTATGTTTTAATTATTAATATTTTTTAACTAATAATGTTATTATAATTATTATTATTATTATTATTATTATTATTATTATAATTATTATTAATATTATTATTATTATAAATATTATTATTATGTGTTTAATTAATGTTAATAAGCTAATGCATGGTCACAAAGCAATGCATGATACTTTTGTTTGTATGTGATTTACAATGAACGCATGTCTACACGTTATAGACTGCATGTGTTTTACAAAGAAAACATACCTACACACTATAGACTGCATGCAGAAAAATCTATCACCTATATGTGTGTATTGCTAAAATGTGATTGGTTAAATCCTGAAAATATTATTCTTTTTATAAACACTGACAAATTCTTAATTTGTCACAATTATTTCAAAAATTTATCAAGCGCATTTTTCAAAAATTTTCAAAAAATGAACAATAATAATATTTTAAGAAGTATTCTCGTGAATGAAACTGGTAAGGATTTTTAATTAATTTTTAATTTTATTATTGTATTTTCTAGATTGATTTAATATAACCGAAATTCAAAATCAGCGCGATGGAGTTATTGAATTTGAAAATAATGATGATGTTATGATTATCGAAGATTATGGTAAATTTTATTATTATTTATTTATAAATTATTTTAGAAGTTATTTTAATCGAAGATACGCTGACAATTATCATCAATGATAGCAAAGATGATGATGATATTATGATTATCGAAGATGGTAGATTTTAATTTTATTTTTTCTATATATTATTACGGTTTAGTTGATTTGGATGCAGAGGTTATCATTACTGATGCTGTTAATGTTCCTGATGATGCATCCGTTTCTGGGAAAGATATGAATGTTCCTGATGATGCCTCCGTTTCTGGGGATGCCCACGTTTCTGGGGAAGATATGGAGGACCTCTCTTCTATAGAGGATAATGATTCTTTGGAATCAGGGGATAAATGTATTATTAAAATAACACATCAAATATCAATAATTTATAATAAGTTTCTTTTTATTTTTTCAATATATAAGTTTTATGATAAATATATTTTTATTTTAAATTGATTAAATTTAAAGTATTATTATAATAATACTTCAAGTATCATTAATTTATAATAAATTAAAAAAGAAACAACTATTATTACTGAAAAATATATTACCATAATAAGTTAAAATTATAAACAAATATATTGTCATAATAGTTTTTGAATTATATAGGCATTTTTATTATAAATTTTACAGTAATTGAATTATATAGGAATTATATAAGAATTATTTTATTAGATATTTTATATAGTTTTTATTTAATAGTTTGCAGTGAGCATGCAAATATTTTTAGATATTTTAGATATTTTTTATTTAATAGTTAGAATTATTAGATACTTTATATAGGTTTTATTTAATAGTTAGAATTATTAGATACTTTATATAGGTTTAATTTAATAGCTAGAATTATTAGACACTTTATATAGGTTTTGTACATTAATTTATTATTTTTTATTAAGCACTTTTTATCCGAGATATTGCATCTCATCATTGCAACATAACGAAAGTTGTCATGAAGAAATTAAAAAATATTACCGCCATAGATTTAATGGCATCGACTTTTTTATCTGCGCCATATGCAAAACATCCCAGAGCATTAAATATAAAGAATTTTATAGGGAACATGCGGTTCATTTAAATTCTTTTAAGTCTAATAAAATTAAAATGTTTAAGAAAATTAATAAAAATAACATATATATTTTGAATATACTACAAAATAAAAATACATCAAATAAAAAGAATAAAAGACCTGCTGCACATATTAAAATTAATATCCCTAAGAAAATAATTAAAAAAGAAGTCATCGAAATCAGTGATGATGATGACTCTAATATTATAAATAATGTAAATAATATACCTAGTATAAATAATGTAAATATTATACCAGATATAAATAATGAAACTACTATACCTACTATAAATAATATACCTATTATAATTTATGAAAATACTATACCTACTATAAATAATGAAAATATTATAAGTAATATACCTATTATAAATATTATACCAGATGTAAATAATGAAAATAATATTATACAATTCGGAGGTTCTGTATTAGAGAATGAGCCGAACATTTCAGTAAATTTAAATGGCGCTATCAAAACTTTACGTTTTGATATATCTAACGCGCAACTAATTACAATATCTTTAACTGAGCGAATCAGTAATAAATTAATTTTAGAAATAAATAAAATGGGGAGCGTTAAAATTCAATTTGTTATATTAATTAAATTTGAAAAAGATGGTAAGATCCGTGACAATTATTTTTCGAATAATGGGGAGACATTTTCGGATAACTTTTTAAGCGAAGGGGTTAATAAGCTTAATGAAAAATAGAACAATTCACCCATTTAGGCAGTGGATGGCGTGTTATCAATATTATGGAAATTCACTTTATTTTACCAAAATATGCTCTTATTAATTTTCTGTCTGGACATAAATATATTAAAACCCATTCTGCATTAAAAAATAAAGGAGCTATAGTAAATATAAAAAACAATGACGACAAGTGCTTCCTTTACTCTATTCTTTATTTATTAAAGAAAGAGATAATTGGTGAAAACCCCCAAAGAGTCTCTAAATATACAGAGTTTGTAAACGAATAAGAATACGATGAGATCACGGATTGTCCCATAAATTTAATAAACATCCCCAAGTTCGAAAAGAAAAATTCGACTTTAAAATTAGCAATAAATGTGTTTTCGTACACACCAACTATTATAATTGATGAGATTCCAGATAATTATGTCTTTCACCATCCTCATTTAAGTTTGATCCATAGAAGCAAAGTCACTGACGGAAACCCTATTTATTTATTATTACTTGAAAATAAGGATAGATATCATTATACCGCAGTGACAAATATCAACTGGTTAATGAATTGCCATCAAAACCCTGACTGAAACATTCAAATAAGATGCCGTTGGTGTCCACATTGCCTTAATGGGTTTAGATTAGATAATGCATTCAATACACATGTTGCATTATGCGCCAAAAATTAGACTGGCACAACCCTATACACGCTCCTCGAAAATAAAAATTTAGAATTCTTAAATTATTCAAAACATATCACCCCACCTTTTGTGATTTATGCCGATTTTGAATCGGTTTTTTTGGTTTCATATACCTATTACAGCAAGCCTTTTATTAATTAATAATTACACTAACACAAAATCATATTATTACTTTTATGGTCTTGATTGCATTCCTGATTTTCTTAAGAAAATTGAGGATATTGCAACTGAAATTGTTATTCCGTACTATGATTCGGAAGGTGATAAATTTAAAGGGCCTATGTCTTTCAGTGAGGTTCGACAGTTTAAATCTTGTCGAACCTGTTATTTATGTAAAAAACCGATTGTACATCCGGTTAGAGATCATTGCCATTTTACTGGTAATTATCTAGGGGCAGCTTGCCGAAAATGTAATATAGCTCGTAGGATTTATCGATTACTACCTATAGTCTTTCATAATTTAAGAGGGTATGACCTTCCCCATATTTTAAAATATGGTCTCGATCGCTTTCCTTCATGGAATTTAGATATCATACCGACCTCTACAGAAAAATTTATTTCGTTAATAGTTCACATTAACAAATTGGCTGTTCGCTTTATCGACAGTATGCAATTTGTTAATTGTTCGTTAGCTAAGGCTGTGAAAACGCTCACTTCTCTTCCATTGACTTCGTCTGTCTTTCAAGGTTCTATAGTCGATTGTAAAGGTATTTTTCCGTATAATTTTGCTGATTCTGAGGAAGGTCTTGAGATTACTTATGAGTTGCCTCCAATTTGGGAGAGCGTAAGTGAAGATGAGTACGATAGGGCACAACTAATCTGGACGCAGCAAAACTGTAGGACTGCGTGATTATATGTTAATTTACCTTAAACTTGATGTATTCCTCCTTGCGGACAATTTTCAATAAATCCGTGCCAAGGCTATTGTTTACAATGGTCTTGAACCTCTAAACTTTTATGGTATTCCGGGTATGTCATGGACTTCAGCGCTTAAGACATTAACGGAACCATTGAACTTTTACAGGACATGGAAATGTTCAATTTTTACGAAGGTGAAACACGGGGTGGGTTAACATTTGTTAACAAACATTACATTGCTGCTTTGGAGGATACAGAATTATTGTACATAGATATAAATAATCTGTATGGTTGGGCTCTCAGCCAAAGTCTTCCTTACGCTGATTTTACTTGGGTGTATGATGGTTTGGATGAGGTTTTGAGTGATCGTGCGAATGTTGTGGATATTGAAATCCTTCCATATGGATATACTATGGAAGTTGATATCGAGATTCCAGATAATTTACATGATTTTTTAAATGACTTTTCGATTGGACCGGAAAAGATGTGCCCACCAAATTCAAAAGTTGAGAAGTTAATGCTCACGCATTATCCTAAGAAGAACTATGTTCTTCATTGGATGCTTCTCAGGCTTTATCTTTCTCTCGGGGCTAAGGTTACATATATACATAGAGCTATTAAATACAAGCAAGCTCCTATTTTTAAACATTATATCGATAAAAACACTAACTTACATGCAAATGCAGTTAGTGAATTATATAGAGATTTATTTAAATTGTATAACAACAGTCTGTATGGTAAATCTGTTGAGAACCTTAAAAAGAGGATGAATTTGCGATTATGTAATTCAGCTGAAAAGTTAATTACATATTCGTCAAAACCGGCATTTAGAAAAACAATAGAGATTACTGATGATCTTTTTGCCGCTCATCTTAATAAGGACTCAATATGTTTGGATAGACCTAGTTATATCGGTCAATCAGTTCTAGATTTATCCAAACTACGGATGTACCAGTTACAGTATGTTGAGTTACAAAAATATCGTGATATTTATAATTGTGATATCAATCTAGTAGCGGGTGATACAGACAGCTTCTTTTTGGTGATAAAAAATTTAAAATTAGAAATTTTATTAAAAGCGATGATTTCGGATGACCTATTAGACACATCAAATTATGATCCTTCTCATCCTTTATATTCTAGACGACTTGACTCGATTATTGGCAAGTTCAAAGATGAGAGTAAAGGGTTAGGATATAGCGAGTGGGTTTTCTTGCGCCCTAAATGTTATAGCTTGCTAGGAAATAAATCAACAATGCGAGTTAAGGGTGTAAAATTACCGGGTACCGACATTAAACACCAATCATATTTGCATTGTTATAATAATAATACTATTATGTTGGTACCTCAAACTAGGATAGAAACACGAAATCACCAGCTGTTTACTTTTAAAAATTCTAAAATAGCATTAAATAACCATAACGATAAGAGAGCTTGGATAAGGAAAAACTCGAGTTTTGCATATGGTCATTATAGAGGGGTTGATGTCCTTGATGTTGGCGGTAATATAGTAATGCCTGAAGCCGATCCTGCAATTGTCGATGAACAATTTGCAGAAATATTTGACAATATAATAGATTTTTATTGATCAAATTTGTATGTAAAAATATAAATTGTGAAAATTTCTCTTTGCTAATTTCATTTCTTATAATTTACTTGTTTTAGTTTTTATAATATTTTCATGACAAATGCCCAACGTAAAGAAACGTGAAATATAACTTTATATTTTTATATTTGTTTAAATGTATTTGTGATTAATAATTAATTGATTTTTTGTGTAGTTGTTTTTAATGTATTTGTTTTATTATATATAAATATATTAATAAAAAGTAATAAAAAAAAGAAATAATAATAATAATAAAAAGTAATAATATTATTAATAATAATAATAAAAATTAAAACATGTAATAATAATATTAATAAAAATAATAATATTAATAATAATAATAAAAAATTTTTTTAAATAATAATAAAAATAATAATAACAATAAAATTAATTATAATAAAAATAATAATATTTATAATAATAATAATATTTATAATAATAATAATATTAATAAAAATTAAAAATAAAAACTTTTAATAAAATATTTTAATAGAAATATTTATAACAATAATAATATTTAAAAATATAGTAATATAGTAATGCCTGAAGCCGATCCTGCAATTGTCGATGAACAATTTGCAGAAATATTTGACAACATAATAGATTTTTATTGATCAAATTTGTATGTAAAAATATAAATTGTGAAAATTTCTCTTTGCTAATTTCATTTCTTATAATTTACTTGTTTTCGTTTTTATAATATTTATTTACTGCCATATATTTTGTGGCCAAAGCTTGACGATGAATATTGCAGTGAATAGATTTACATTGTTGTGTCATTTCTAATTTAAGTTACCACCCCTGATGATTTTCCCGTCATCGCATGAGCACCGTTGGTACAAAGTATAACAAATTTGAGCCAACTTATGTGCATATCAATGAAATAAGAATAATTATTTTAAATATTTGGTTCTGAGCAGTTAATGGTTTGCAGAATAATATTTCTTATTTATTTTGATGTAGTTTACTGCAATATTTTATTATTTTGTAACAACTTACCTAAAAAATGTATTACCTTTGTTGTAATTAACTAAAATATTTTATTATCTGTTGAAATTCAATAAAATATGCTGTAATGTTTCATTACTTTCGTGCAATATTTTATTAAGATGTTAAAATATTTTTATTGCATTGTAACAATTTAAATAAAACCTTTTTATTTTGATGTAGTTTACTTAAATATTTTATTATTTTGATGCAATTCGATAAACATTGTTGTATTATTTTATTAATTTGTAAAAAAATACAAAAATATAATTTTAATAACCGGTTGTAATTTGATGAAATTCATTGTAATATTTTATTAAGTTGTTACAATATTTTTATTACTTTGAACAAAGTACTTAGTGATGTTTGACATAGTTTTTGTTATCTAAAATGTTTTCTTATTTATTTTAATATACTTGATTAGTTTTTTGTAATATACCTTCAAGTAATTAAAATTTATAATTATTGGTTGTAAACTCTCAATAAATGATTCATTATATAAAATCATTGATTTACAAATTCGATCGAATCAAATAGTAATTTACAGCATTGTCGCTATAATTATAAATATTTCTATCATTGAGATATAGTAAAGTATAGTAATTTGTGTGTTAATGTATTTAACAGTGGTAAAGTGTTATTCTTAGTTCAAAAAACAATCGATTACGAGTTCTTTGTTGAAAATATCATTAATGATATCAAATCAGTTATTTAAGACATTGAATTTTGTAACTTATTCTTAAACTAAAGTATAATATAATTGCATAATACGTGCATGATTCTGATTGGTTGACATTGTATATCAAAAAAGTATATTTAGCAGACAGTGTTTTCATTTAATTTATAATTTAAATTTCAAATTTATCCTCAAACGATATGTTTTATTGTAGTTTTAAAATAATTTTTCTTATAAAGAAGTTAACGCAAATCCTTATTGGGACAATTGGAGAACTATATCCGGCAGTCATGACAGAATATTGGTATCAACTGCAATAGACACCAATATTGTCCTAAGAAACCACTTGGAGTCATTAGATAAAGAGCTTACTTCCGTCAACATTCCATCTGTATGCCCATATTACTGAGATGGATGTGTTTACAGAAAATGAATTACAACCAAAGGAATTACAACTAAACTTACCTTTTCCCAAAAATCAAAGTATCTAGAAATCGCATTACTACCTACTGACACAATAGTCCCAAAGTATATTTGAATTTGTCACAAATTATACACCAATCTAATTACAGCCAGCAACAATACACTTTATGATAAATTAATAATTAAATAAATTTGGCAAAGATTTAATTAAAAGATAACGCCAATAAAAATCTTTTCGTACGATATATTTCGATAGTATAGCTATCACATTCAGGTACTCAAAACCAACTAAAAATATTATTAATTAACATTTAATTTAAACAAATTACTTTTTATTAATTTAATTTTGTAATAAATAAATATTTATAAAATATATTATATTCACTTTTAATTAATTTAAAATTTTTAAAATTTTCACTTATATTCTAATTTTTAAAAAATTAATGTAATTTAAAATTTTCAATTATTTTAATAATATTAAAAAAACAAACATGATTTAACATGCGTAAGCTATTTAAAAACATTCAAAACATTCGTAGTCACAACACTTTGCACATTAATTTTTGGATCCAATGACCTTATCAGCAATGCTTTACATATCACGCGTTCCCCATAATTATTAAAACTTCTCAATAAAATTATAAAATCAGACACTCCTATTTTACTTTTACAGCCTCTATTGTGCTCACTAATATTGGTCAAACCCTTCAAACTCGAGTACAGAGATGACGGGAAGTCTCTCCAATGTATGTGGCATTACACCCATTACATGTAAATTGATAAACGAGATCAGAACACAATCCAACCGGAGTTTTTGATTTATTAATAAACATATTGCGTACCTTACACGAATTAGAGACGATCTTATACTCTAAATTTCCTATCAGTTTACCAAACTTCCTCTTATAATTTGTAAAGCCTTCAGAGTACGGCAATACTAACACATATTTAGGCTCAATTTTATTAAATATCCATATTTAGTATTATTTAGATCAACACTCAATTCACACCCATTTGACAAATTACACGCAGACTTTCCAAAGCATGGATCCTTAGGATTTTTAATCAATTTATCAACAGTCTCTTTTATCATCAACAATAAAAATGATTTAGAATATTCATTATTTATCAACAACTCAACCAATTTATCAACACCTTTTACCGAATTAGCAAAAGTAGAAGATACAGACCATGAACGATAAATCAATCCTTTCACCATATTTCTCTTATACTTAAATTCACAAAAGCTTTCTGGAGAAGTATAAAGACCAATATCAGTTGGTTTTCTATAAATCTCTATCTTATACTGTTTATCTTTGCGCTGAATTAACAAATCCAAAAATGCAATTGATAAATTTCTCTCCGTTTCACATGTGAATACAATGTTTTTATGTAAACTGTTCATAAAATGCAAAAACGGTTTTACATGTTTCTGGTTTTCAAATACAAGAAAAATATCATCCACATACCTTTTAGTAGTGGGATGTGTCACATCCGGCACATGTCACATCCAGCACACTAACCACTCCCCCCCCCTTGCTGAGAGAAAATTTTTCTAAGTCCAAAAGTACAAAAAACTTTTTAAGACAAAGACAATGACTCTTTCAAGTCATTGGATGACTCATCATTTTTTTTCAAGGTCATTTAAACAAAGCCAATGACTCATTCAAGTTCATTGGATTTCTCATCAAATTTTTTCAAGGTCATTCAAAATTTCTCAAGGTCATATTATTTTTAAACATTTTTTAATTTTATTTTACTCTTATTTTTTATAAGGAGTATATATTTTGAAAATTTTTTTTATTTTTATTTTTATTAATATTATTTTATAAATATTATTATTTTTATTATTATTTAATAAATATTATTATTATTTTTAAATATTATTATTGTTATAAATATTTCTATTAAAATATTTTATTAAAAGTTTTTATTTTTAATTTTTATTAATATTATTATTATTATAAATATTATTATTATTATAAATATTATTATTTTTATTATAATTAATTTTATTGTTATTATTATTTTTATTATTATTTAAAAAAATTTTTTATTATTATTATTAATATTATTATTTTTATTAATATTATTATTACATGTTTTAATTTTTATTATTATTATTAATAATATTATTACTTTTATTATTATTATTATTTCTTTTTTTTATTACTTTTTATTAATATATTTATATATAATAAAACAAATACATTAAAAACAACTACACAAAAAATCAATTAATTATTAATCACAAATACATTTAAACAAATATAAAAATATAAAGTTATATTTCACGTTTCTTTACGTTGGGCATTTGTCATGAAAATATTATAAAAACTAAAACAAGTAAATTATAAGAAATGAAATTAGCAAAGAGAAATTTTCACAATTTATATTTTTACATACAAATTTGATCAATAAAAATCTATTATATTGTCAAATATTTCTGCAAATTGTTCATCGACAATTGCAGGATCGGCTTCAGGCATTACTATATTACCGCCAACATCAAGGACATCAACCCCTCTATAATGACCATATGCAAAACTCGAGTTTTTCCTTATCCAAGCTCTCTTATCGTTATGGTTATTTAATGCTATTTTAGAATTTTTAAAAGTAAACAGCTGGTGATTTCGTGTTTCTATCCTAGTTTGAGGTACCAACATAATAGTATTATTATTATAACAATGCAAATATGATTGGTGTTTAATGTCGGTACCCGGTAATTTTACACCCTTAGCTCGCATTGTTGATTTATTTCCTAGCAAGCTATAACATTTAGGGCGCAAGAAAACCACTCGCTATATCCTAACCCTTTACTCTCATCTTTGAACTTGCCAATAATCGAGTCAAGTCGTCTAGAATATAAAGGATGAGAAGGATCATAATTTGATGTGTCTAATAGGTCATCCGAAATCATCGCTTTTAATAAAATTTCTAATTTTAAATTTTTATCACCAAAAAGAAGCTGTCTGTATCACCCGCTACTAGATTGATATCACAATTATAAATATCACGATATTTTTGTAACTCAACATACTGTAACTGGTACATCCGTAGTTTGGATAAATCTAGAACTGATTGACCGATATAACTAGGTCTATCCAAACATATTGAGTCCTTATTAAGATGAGCGGCAAAAAGATCATCAGTAATCTCTATTGTTTTTCTAAATGCCGGTTTTGACGAATATGTAATTAACTTTTCAGCTGAATTACATAATCGCAAATTCATCCTCTTTTTAAGGTTCTCAACAGATTTACCATACAGACTGTTGTTATACAATTTAAATAAATCTCTATATAATTCACTAACTGCATTTGCATGTAAGTTAGTGTTTTATCGATATAATGTTTAAAAATAGGAGCTTGCTTGTATTTAATAGCTCTATGTATATATGTAACCTTAGCCCGAGAGAAAGATAAAGCCTGAGAAGCATCCAATGAAGAACATAGTTCTTCTTAGGATAATGCGTGAGCATTAACTTCTCAACTTTTGAATTTGGTGGGCACATCTTTTCCGGTCCAATCGAAAAGTCATTTAAAAAATCATGTAAATTATCTGGAATCTCGATATCAACTTCCATAGTATATCCATATGGAAGGATTTCAATATCCACAACATTCGCACGATCACTCAAAACCTCATCCAAACCATCATACACCCAAGTAAAATCAGCGTAAGGAAGACTTTGGCTGAGAGCCCAACCATACAGATTATTTATATCTATGTACAATAATTCTGTATCCTCCAAAGCAGCAATGTAATGTTTGTTAACAAATGTTAACCCACCCCGTGTTTCACCTTCGTAAAAATTGAACATTTCCATGTCCTGTAAAAGTTCAATGGGTTCCGTTAATGTCTTAAGCGCTGAAGTCCATGACATACCCGGAATACCATAAAAGTTTAGAGGTTCAAGACCATTGTAAACAATAGCCTTGGCACGGATTTATTGAAAATTGTCCGCAAGGAGGAATACATCAAGTTTAAGGTAAATTAACATATAATCACGCAGTCCTACAGTTTTGCTGCGTCCAGATTAGTTGTGCCCTATCGTACTCATCTTCACTTACGCTCTCCCAAATTGGAGGCAACTCATAAGTAATCTCAAGACCTTCCTCAGAATCAGCAAAATTATACGGAAAAATACCTTTACAATCGACTATAGAACCTTGAAAGACAGACGAAGTCAATGGAAGAGAAGTGAGCGTTTTCACAGCCTTAGCTAACGAACAATTAACAAATTGCATACTGTCGATAAAGCGAACAGCCAATTTGTTAATGTGAACTATTAACGAAATAAATTTTTCTGTAGAGGTCGGTATGATATCTAAATTCCATGAAGGAAAGCGATCGAGACCATATTTTAAAATATGGGGAAGGTCATACCCTCTTAAATTATGAAAGACTATAGGTAGTAATCGATAAATCCTACGAGCTATATTACATTTTCGGCAAGCTGCCCCTAGATAATTACCAGTAAAATGGCAATGATCTCTAACCGGATGTACAATCGGTTTTTTACATAAATAACAGGTTCGACAAGATTTAAACTGTCGAACCTCACTGAAAGACATAGGCCCTATCAATTTATCACCTTCCGAATCATAGTACGGAATAACAATTTCAGTTGCAATATCCTCAATTTTCTTAAGAAAATCAGGAATGCAATCAAGACCATAAAAGTAATAATATGATTTTGTGTTAGTGTAATTATTAATTAATAAAAGGCTTGCTGTAATAGGTATATGAAACCAAAAAAACCGATTCAAAATCGGCATAAATCACAAAAGGTGGGGTGATATGTTTTGAATAATTTAAGAATTCTAAATTTTTATTTTCGGGGAGCGTGTATAGGGTTGTGCCAGTCTGATTTTTGGCGCATAATGCAACATGTGTATTGAATGCATTATCTAATCTAAACCCATTAAGGCAATGTGGACACCAACGGCATCTTATTTGAATGTTACAGTCAGGGTTTTGATGGCAATTCATTAACCAGTTGATATTTGTCACTGCGGTATAATGATATCTATCCTTATTTTCAAGTAATAATAAATAAATAGGGTTTCCGTCAGTGACTTTGCTTCTATGGATCAAACTTAAATGAGGATGGTGAAAGACATAATTATCTGGAACCTCATCAATTATAACAGTTGGTGTGTACGAAAACACATTTATTGCTAATTTTAAAGTCGAATTTTTCTTTTCGAACTTTGGGATGTTTATTAATTTTATGGGACAATCCGTGATCTCATCGTATTCTTATTCGTTTACAAACTCTGTATATTTAGAGACTCTTTGGGGGTTTCACCAATTATCTCTTTCTTTAATAAATAAAGAATAGAGTAAAGGAAGCACTTGTCGTCATTGTTTTTTATATTTACTATAGCTCCTTTATTTTTTAATGCAGAATGGGTTTTAATATATTTATGTCCAGACAGAAAATTAATAAGAGCATATTTTGGTAAAATAAAGTGAATTTCCATAATATTGATAACACGCCATCCACTGCCTAAATGGGTGAATTGTTCTATTTTTCATTAAGCTTATTAACCCCTTCGCTTAAAAAGTTATCCGAAAATGTCTCCCCATTATTCGAAAAATAATTGTCACGGATCTTACCATCTTTTTCAAATTTAATTAATATAACAAATTGAATTTTAACGCTCCCCATTTTATTTATTTCTAAAATTAATTTATTACTGATTCGCTCAGTTAAAGATATTGTAATTAGTTGCGCGTTAGATATATCAAAACGTAAAGTTTTGATAGCGCCATTTAAATTTACTGAAATGTTCGGCTCATTCTCTAATACAGAACCTCCGAATTGTATAATATTATTTTCATTATTTACATCTGGTATAATATTTATAATAGGTATATTACTTATAATATTTTCATTATTTATAGTAGGTATAGTATTTTCATAAATTATAATAGGTATATTATTTATAGTAGGTATAGTAGTTTCATTATTTATATCTGGTATAATATTTACATTATTTATACTAGGTATATTATTTACATTATTTATAATATTAGAGTCATCATCATCACTGATTTCGATGACTTCTTTTTTAATTATTTTCTTAGGGATATTAATTTTAATATGTGCAGCAGGTCTTTTATTCTTTTTATTTGATGTATTTTTATTTTGTAGTATATTCAAAATATATATGTTATTTTTATTAATTTTCTTAAACATTTTAATTTTATTAGACTTAAAAGAATTTAAATGAACCGCATGTTCCCTATAAAATTCTTTATATTTAATGCTCTGGGATGTTTTGCATATGGCGCAGATAAAAAAGTCGATGCCATTAAATCTATGGCGGTAATATTTTTTAATTTCTTCATGACAACTTTCGTTATGTTGCAATGATGAGATGCAATATCTCGGATAAAAAGTGCTTAATAAAAAATAATAAATTAATGTACAAAACCTATATAAAGTGTCTAATAATTCTAGCTATTAAATTAAACCTATATAAAGTATCTAATAATTCTAACTATTAAATAAAACCTATATAAAGTATCTAATAATTCTAACTATTAAATAAAAAATATCTAAAATATCTAAAAATATTTGCATGCTCACTGCAAACTATTAAATAAAAACTATATAAAATATCTAATAAAATAATTCTTATATAATTCCTATATAATTCAATTACTGTAAAATTTATAATAAAAATGCCTATATAATTCAAAAACTATTATGACAATATATTTGTTTATAATTTTAACTTATTATGGTAATATATTTTTCAGTAATAATAGTTGTTTCTTTTTAATTTATTATAAATTAATGATATTTGAAGTATTATTATAATAATACTTTAAATTTCATCAATTTAAAATAAAAATATATTTATCATAAAACTTATATATTGAAAAAATAAAAAGAAACTTATTATAAATTATTGATATTTGATGTATTATTTTAATAATACATTTATCCCCTGATTCCAAAGAATCATTATCCTCTATAGAAGAGAGGTCCTCCATATCTTCCCCAGAAACGTGGGCATCCCCAGAAACGGAGGCATCATCAGGAACATTCATATCTTTCCCAGAAACGGATGCATCATCAGGAACATTAACAGCATCAGTAATGATAACCTCTGCATCCAAATCAACTAAACCGTAATAATATATAGAAAAAATAAAATTAAAATCTACCATCTTCGATAATCATAATATCATCATCATCTTTGCTATCATTGATGATAATTGTCAGCGTATCTTCGATTAAAATAACTTCTAAAATAATTTATAAATAAATAATAATAAAATTTACCATAATCTTCGATAATCATAACATCATCATTATTTTCAAATTCAATAACTCCATCGCGCTGATTTTGAATTTCGGTTATATTAGATCAATCTAGAAAATACAATAATAAAATTAAAAATTAATTAAAAATCATTACCAGTTTCATTCACGAGAATACTTCTTAAAATATTATTATTGTTCATTTTTTGAAAATTTTTGAAAAATGCACTTGATAAATTTTTGAAATAATTGTGACAAATTAAGAATTTGTCAGTGTTTATAAAAAGAATAATATTTTCAGGATTTAACCAATCACATTTTAGCAATACACACATATAGGTGATAGATTTTTATGCATGCAGTCTATAGTGTGTAGGTATGTATGTAAATTATCTATGCATTTATACCAAAATTTTCAAACCAACACTGTTCTGTTTGCAGTTATTTGAACCTCATTTTCAAATACTCTATATATTACAACATGTACCGGTTCAGTTGAAGCTTTACCAAACTGTATATCTAATCGTATATTTTCATTTTGAGGTAATTTAATCTGATTTAAATCAAAATCGGGTTTCAAAAAAAATGTAAAGAATGGATATTTGTTTTTAAAATCATCAAGAGTTATACCACAATTAAGGTTTTTATCCAAATAACCCATTTTTCTCACTATACTCTGCATATATGTAGCACAATAATTATCATTATCGAAATCTTGAGTATATGTTTCTCTATAATCACTATTTTTCGATAAAGTTAGCGATGTTACTCCAAAACTTTTGAAAATTGAGCTCAATGTTAAGTATGATACATTATATTGAGATTCACTTTGAAATGTTACCAATATAAAGTTGGGCATTCATCGATCTCCAAATATTTGTTTCTTATAGAAAGAAGCTGAACCTTTAGCAATTGCAAATTGAACAATTTCTTTTGTTTTCAATGGATATATTGAATGCTTAGAATTAAGCCCCAGTTGATGACCGGATAATACAGAAGGCTCAACCCGAACTCTTCTCACCAATAGTTTTGCATCAACTAATTGAAGAATTGGTGCAGTGCTAGTACTTGTTAATGATAATGCAGAATCAGATCTTTTCAATCTAATGTGTACATTAACACCTGGGAGTAAATATTTCGGTTGATCCATAAAATCGAGTTGTAATGATGAGCACATGGTATATAATTTCGAGCCTTTAATCCACTTTTTCCTATCGTCATCACTACCATAACCCATAGGAGTTAAACATGTATTTTTAGTATCGCTATTGTAATTTATAATAGTTTCTATTAGAGCTTTGTGAATATATGTACTGTTATTACCCTCAATCTTGATATTATTAAATCCGAGAACTGCATCTTTAAAAAGTGTATGAAACAAGAAAATGTTAGGTATTACATCACTAGGTTCACTCAACGGTTTTCTATCTTTATCTACATTTTTGATCTGAACAGTTAACAATAAATCGTTCAAATCTAGATATTCAGTTTGGGAACCATTAATATAAAATTCAATATCAGTTCCACTATCCATAATAAAATTCATCAGGAATACATCTTCAAAGGCCCTCATTTCAATTACTGCTTGAGGAGATGGTCTATCAAATAAACACAATCCAGATTAGTAGGTAGATGTGTGCCCACTGGCCCACTTTTTAGAACCCTCTCCTGACAAAAACAAAACAAACTGAAATATAATGTAAACACAAAAAATTACAACATAATGAATAAGAACAAGATCGTATATAGGTATACATTTATTAATTCAATGAACACTTGGCTGAGCTGTTACATGATCTGTTTGATAGGCTGTAGGATGTACTGTTTGATTTGCTGTCGGATAATCATGTGGAAAGTTATTATCTTTATTCATTGTCAGTCTCAATCATATAATGACCGTATGCTATGCTTACATTCTTTTCTACCCAAACCCTTTAATCCTCTTTGTTTGTTAGTGCTACTTTACTATTTTTAAAACTATAAAGTTGATGATTGTTTGTACCAATACGAAATTGAGGTACAGAAAAGGTCGAGTTTTTCTCGTAACAGTCCTTATAAGATTTATGAGTTAGATCGGTATCCTCTAATGTGAATCCCTTAGCTTTTAGACAAGAAGATTTACCTAACAAACTATAACATTTTGATCGAAGGAAAACCCATTCGTCATAGCCTTCTCCCTTACTTTCGTCCTTAAATTTTCCAATGACTGAATCAAGTTTTTTAGAATAAAGTGGATGAGTAGAAGGGTAATTAGATGTATCCAAAAGATTATCCTTAACCATTTCAGACAAAACAACATCTAGTTTACAATTTTTAATCTCCAAGAAGAAAGAGTCTGTATCTCCAGCAACTATATTAATATCACAATTAAATTGTTGTCGATATTTTTCCAATTCCTTATATTGAAGCTCATACATTCGAAGTTTCGTCAAGTCAAGCACTGATTGTCCTATTTAACTTGGTCGATCTAAACATACTGAGTCAGGATTTAACAAAGCAGCAATTAGATCATCAGCAATTTTGATACTTCTTTGAAAAGTTGGTTTAGAAGCATATGTAATCATCTTCTTATCTGTATTACACAATCTTAAATTCATTCTTTTTTTCAGGTTTTCGACAGTTTAACCATACAAACTATTGTTTAGGAGCTTATAATAATTCTTATCTAGTGTGTTTGTACTTTTTGCTCTTAACACTGTATTGGTATCAATGTAGTTTTTAAAAATAGGAGACTGTTTGAATCTTACAGCTCGATTCACACGAGTAACCTTAACACCAAGAGACAAGTATAATTTTAGTAAACGCCAATGAATCACATAATTCTTTTTTGGGTAATGAGTCAATAAAAATTTTTCAACCTTAGATCCCTCAGGTTTCATTTTCTCAGCAGCAATAGGAAAGTCGTCTAACTTATCGTGAAGATCAGAAAAAATTTCAAGATCTACTTCAAGAGTATACCCATACGACAAAGATTCAAGATTTAAAGAAAAACAATCTGACAATATTGAGTCAAAACCATCAAGTATCCAAATGAATTTGCCACAAGGTAAAGGTTGACTTAAAGCCCAACCGTATAAATTATTAATATCTATATAAAGCAACTCAGTGGTTTCATCAGTTTTTACAGAGTTTATTAACAAAAGTAAGACCTCCACGAATACCACCCTCATAGAAATTATAAATTTCTATGTCTTGCAATAGTTAAATAGGTTTATCTAAAGTTATTAACGCAGAACTCCAAGACATTCCAGGAATATCAAAATAATTTAAAGGCTCTAAACTATTATGAGCTATAGATTTCGCCAGAAACTTTTGGAAAGAGTCAGCTAAAAGAAAGCAATCGAGTTTCAAGTATATCATCATATAGTCAAGTAAATTTACACATTTAGTTTCAGTCCAAATTAATTGAGCTTTCTTATATTCAACTTCACTCACTCCTTCCCAGATTGGAGGTAGTTCATAAGTATTTTCAAGGACCTCTAAACTAGTGGCAAAGTTGTACGGAAAATTACCTTTTTCATTAACAATAGTACCAGTAAAAACAGATTTTGTTAATGGTAAACTAGTCAAAGTTTTCACAGCCCTAGCTAATGAGTCATTAACAAACTAGTAAGAGTCGATAAAACGTATTCTAAGATTACCAACATATACCATAAGGGATAAGAACTTTTCACTACTAATTATAATACATGATAAGTTCCAATTTGGAAATTGATTTATTCCATACTTAAGGATATGATGTAAGTCATACCCACGTAAATTATGAAACACTACAGGTAATAATTCTTTGATGCTCCTATTAACATTACAACTTTTACATGCTG
This sequence comes from Schmidtea mediterranea, assembly GCA_022537955.1. Lineage (NCBI taxonomy): Eukaryota > Metazoa > Platyhelminthes > Tricladida > Dugesiidae > Schmidtea > Schmidtea mediterranea. Next base: position 52,056,772 of record CM039679.1, on the reverse strand, counting down.
GACAATTTTATTTTCCTGTAAAATGGTCATGGTCTCTAACCTTATTTATTATGTTCTTATTACACAAATAACAATATTCACAATTATCAAATGAATATTCTTCGTCAAAAGTAAGTGGTAACATTAGCTTTTTCCCATTTTCTTTATAATATGGTAGCACAATGTTTGTTCCTATATCTGAAACCTTCTTCAAAAATTCAAAAACGCAGTTTTGACAAATGAAATGATGGTAATTTGTCATACCAGTGAAGTTGTTGATTAATAAGAGTCCAGCAGAAATTGGCAAATGTTTTTTAAAATAAATGTCATCTTTTGGTAAAATAGATTCAAAATCTGCATAGATAACAAAAGGAGGTGTTATCGTTTTTGACCAGTTTTTGAACTCCAAATATTTATCTTTATCTTTTGGTAATGTATATAGCGTAGTACCCAACTGATTTTTCTTACATAGCTCTTGATGTTTTTCAAAGGATTTTGGCTTACGAAATCCATTTAAACAATTTTCACACCATTTGCAACAAATTCGAACATTACAATCATTGTTTTTATGACAATTCATCAAGGATTGTAAATTACTTACTGCTGTATAATGATATTTTTCACCCTCCTTTATCAATAATAAATAAATTGGATCCACTCCAGTTACTTTTGTTCGGTGAATTATATTTAAATATGGATGCTTCACTATAAGTTCTTCTCTATCCTCAAAATTCTCATTTTTATAAATCATTACATTAATTGCTAAACCAGGATTTTTCTTTTCAAAAGTTGGAATATCACACAGTTTCATTGGCATATCGTTAGGATCGTATACCAAGTCATTCATATACGGTAAATATTTTCTTGGTCTATCTCTATGTTTCTTGATTTTATCAGATTTCAATACAGCCAAAACACTATATATGAAACATAAATTATTGGTATTTTGTACGTTAACTATTTACCTATTAGAGCTTTAGGTGTTGGAATATAACTATGTCCAGATAACCTAGATATATTCGAAACTTTGGTAATTTTGAAATTTACTTCTATTATTCGGTTTATTTTCCAATCTTTTCATTTATTTTCTTTATACCTTCATCAAGAAAAGTTGTAGTCACTGAAGCAGCGCGATTTGATATACAAAACTAATTCAATTGATGATATTATTAGCCAATGAGAAGAATTTGAAAACATAACAATTCTAAATCATTTATTACCAATTGCAAACATCAACAAATCTGATTGGTGATTATATCAACCAATCAGTAATAAGCTTCAGAAGTCAATGTCTGGGAGCACTCAGTTTGCAAAGAGGCCACTGTACAATGACGAGTTGAGTTTCCATATAATTACTATTCATCGGACCCGGATTTAGTAACCGTTCATATTTCGTGACCTTCGTAAAGCTGGTTACATCTGCCCCTACAGAATTCGGCCGTAACATGGAATTATTATTGTCATCCATCTTATCAATTGACAGCCAAATGTTGTCATCATCATCCTTATCATATCTGTTCCGATTGGCATCTGAATCGATATTTCTTCCAGTGACTCATTAAACGAGGGCCTTCCGTTTTCAAATGTTCTGAAACTATTGCTGCCGTTCCAAGTCAGATATTATGAATTCGATAAACTTCCAAATTCCTTAGTTTACATTCATGTTGCTACTAGACAAAGACGTTCGATTTGGCCTCACTTGTGATTTCGAATGAGGTTCTCGAGCTGTGAAATAGGGAGAAGAATTGTTTCTTTGGGTATGCATCCGTACATTCTGCCATGTCCACAACCGAATAAATTTGGGAACAATCTTAAGCTGTCATACATGTAGCTTGTGTAGTTATTGTACATAAAATAAAGGTCAAACTATCCATGGAAATATCATCTTTTTTTCTTATCCCCGGTCTATCCTTTCCATTTATTGGTTTGTATGGTAACTTTACTTCATCACTTTCATTTACTGTAAAATCATTATTCAACATCTTCCAACCTCCATTCTTTTTAACCCACTCTATAAAATATTCATACATCATGTGGTTATCCGTCTCTTCATCGGATTCAAACTTGCATATTAAACGATCCAAACGTCGACTCATTTGTTTCGCTTCGTCTTCAATTTTATTATTAGAATTATCTGGCAGCACAAAAGTAACGTTGTCTGCTTGTGATTTGTCTTTAAGATTGGCTTTTGGAATATTTCATTATTCCTTGGACATGACCTCGCCATATGTCCATAACCTCTACATGAATGACATTGAATTCGGCCTTGTAAATTAACTCTATCTCTTTGAGGTGACGGTAACGGTGACGGAGATATTTATCTTGCGAAACAGTTTCGTGATACATGCCCTCTCTTTCCACAAATATAGTACTGTATATTATCATTAGTTCGCTGACTATTGGTGCTCATTTTACGAAATCTTTTCCCACCATTGCCTTTCAACCAATCTGGCCACATTCTCTTTGATCTTCGTTGCTCTTCATTTTTAAACCAACATTGACTATTACTGTGTCCCTTTCTCCGGCAATGATCACACTGGACAGGATTAGGACTTCTTCCGGCAATGTTTCTAAACCAGCATTGATTTAAATTATGTACCAATTTCTGACAATGACTACATTGGACTGGTCTTTCTCTCTCCTCGTTTGGACTATTTGTAGATTTCCTTGGCTCAAATTTCATTCTTAATTTTGGTGATGGACTGGTGGATTTCTGGAATAAATTATTTTTGATTGGCAATATTGATCTGTCTCTATATTCATCAATAGTTGTAAAAGATTCTGATTTTGGTTGAGTAGTTTTCAAATTCATTTAAATCTTCATAGCCTTTTTAATTAACTCATCAAAATTGTTGAAATCTACATAACCTAGGGCTTTTTAATTTCCTTTCTAACTCCTGTCAAAAATTGGTCTTGCAATATATCATTCACTTGTTTCGCCACATCAACTTGTACGGGTTTAATCTCGAAAGCTTTGTCTGCAAGGGTTGTCAAATGATAAGGAATTCGCTTATGAACTCATCTGGTCTTTGCACACGATTGTAAAACTTTTGGCGCATTATTCGTTTGATATCACCCCAATTGATTTAGCTGCTAAGACATTTTTCAACTTAGTCCAATCATTGGCAATGAGACTTTTATCAATTTGTTGCCAAGACTCCCTCGCTGCTCCTTTTAAATATAATGGTAACCGTTGCACCATAATCGATTGGCTCTATCCGTCAGCAGTGGCATACATGTAGTAATCAGCCATAAAATCAACAAATTTGACAGGATCTCTTCCATATTGTTGAACTGGTAGTTTCTGACAACTTGCATAATCATTACTAAGAGTAACAGACATATTTTTTTGGACATTGGATACAGGGGTTGTCACAGTAGACACTGGGGTTTGATCATTATTATTGGAATTGCTCCCCATTATTTCTGATTGCTTCTGGTTTCTCAAATTATAAAATCTTTTTTGTACAACTTTTTCTTGTCTGAATTTTAAAATATTACAATTATTTATGTTACCTTTTGTTTTTATTTTGAAATTTATTCTATAATAATTTTTTTTCATAATTTCTGTCGTAATGAATCACGAAGGTTTTTCAATAATTTGAAAGTTTTCTTTTAATTCAATAATTTATTCTGTTTTCAGTTTATTTTTACTTTGACACTTTTTTCAGTTTTTCTCTTTTTAAATAATTCAATTATTTTCAGCACTATTCTCAGCCGACTTCAGTTCACGTCGGGCTCACCAAAATGTTGAGTTATTATTAAAGTCGGTTCCCTATGACTCCTTGTGTCCTTTTCGAATCAAGTAAGCAAACCCAACACAGAATAATTTTATTTGCATTTTACCACAGTTACAGCTCAATCCGATTTATTTCAATGTTTTGTAATTAAAATTTCACTGATTTATTTGCACCCTTTAACCACCGAATAAATTTGATTATCTTAAGGTAGATTATCCAATGGATAATTACACTTTCTGATATATAATGTTTGAGTTTACTTAGGTTTAGATTCTTTTACTGACCTGACTACACTACTCGTTTGTTTCGACAATTGTTTTCAGACAATTGCCAACAACATTTGCTACATTATTAAATTATTAAAAATAATTACTTACCACAGACCACCTTAGCCGACATTTGTCAACAACGTTTGCTACATTACTAAATTACCAATTAGGAAATAATTACCTCTCCATAAATCAGTGACGCCCATTTAATATTGTTTAGGCCAATTTATCCTTTTATATTATTCAGTCTACCCGCCGAGTTTTCCTCATCTCTCGGGTTTCCCATTGCCTCCCATTATTTCCTAGGAACCCCTCACTAATTTTTTATTATTATTTCTGGAGGATGCTCATTGGATATTTGAAAAAAACTTTCTCTTCAAATCCAATTTGCTGCAAATATATATGCAATTTCATAAAACAACAAATAAACACAAAATCCAAATTAATGAAAAATCGTATAAAATTTTATTTTGTATATTTTGTAAACAATTTATGCTAATTAATCCGTAAATGGGAATCTCAGCAATAAAATAGTATAAATGTAATGGAAATGTGAGAAAATATATATTGTGCTTCGGAAATACTAAAAAGTTGTAATTTTATTTTTTTTTTAAATTAATCAAAATGTTTGTATCTTATTTATTATTGATTATGAAATTTCTTATTTTATTTTTGATGATCGCGATTTCCTTCGAAAACGGTTTTGTTAGTTCATGCTGTAACTTATAAATATCTGTTTACCGTAATATTTATTTTCTGTTTAGGCCCTAGAAATGGTGGTCGGCTACATGGTACCTTTTGTAGCACTGATTGTTGTAGTAAAATCTGCGGTCCACGCTGCTCTAATTGGAGTATGAAATGCATTTGTTCAAAGTTGAAATCCTTGAATTATTTTACCAATAAATTTTACAAATTATTTTCGGTTAATTTTTTAAGATTTTAATCATTTAATTTTAATTATCTGCCTTTTAAATTGGATCTTTACTTGCATTAGAGGTTTAACTCACTTTTTATTGATGAATTAATGTTGTGACCAGAAAATCATTGTTTTATATTGTTTTATAAATTTTAGATAGAAATTAGCCACTCGACCTAGCTCCTCGTGTTCAATCATAAATGAATACTGATCGCAACATAATAACTTGATTACAATCGAATACATTCATTTACATCAATTATGAATGAAATAAAGAATTTAAACCCCATGGATATCACCTTACATCAATTGAATGAGTAAATTTAAAGACAACTTCGAATAATGGAAGACTGTATTTCTTGGTGTTTGGAAAAAAAATTTAAGATGTATGTTAACCATTATAATTAATAGTATAATTATAAAACGATGATTCCTTGCTAACAACATAAATTAATATATCAGATAAGTGAATAACAAAATAAACCCTTGCTGCGAAGTAATAATTATATTTTTGAAAAATGTTTCGATTATTACATAATTCTCTTCAGTTTCTTTTGGATTATTTAATAATCGAAACTTTTTTCAAAAATATAATTATTACTTCGCAGCAAGGGCTTATATTATTTTATTAATAACTTTTTATTATTATTAATATGTACTGCCTTGATTGTCTGGGACTACTTCATTGCTTATTATTTTTCCCCATAATGCAAGTCTTTAATTTTTTTACATTTACAGCACATTCTATATAGCTTTATTTAATTAATAAATAGTTCACCGACACACATCCTTGTAAAACTTTATGTTGCCTCCAGGACAGTTTATATATAGTCATTAAATAAATACGTCAAACACACACACTGTATAATTTTATTAAGAGGATGGTCAGTGTGGTTATCAGTATACATATGGAAATCGTTGTATTACTGGTATTTTTTATTGAATTTATACTTGATTTACTGAATAATTTTAATTATTTGAGCAATATGATATATATTTTATGATTTTAACATAATTTAGTGAATTTAATTTATGTGGGAAACATAGATTTTATTTAATTTTAGTCATTTTTGACGGATTTTTTATTTGCTAGATTTTGTTGCCAGAATAAAATTGTTGTGATTTTCGATGGAAAATGTTGGGTATCGATAACAATTTTGTAATACTTTAAAGAAAATTTATTTTTATTGGTAAAATTTAGTTTTTTTATGATAATTTTAAGGGAATTTGATTTGTTAAATGCATACAGTAAATATTATCCAAATGATGAATTTTAAGGGTATTTTAAGGGATTTGTTTCGGTTGAATATAGATTTCCATAGGAATTTAACTTGATATGGTTTTATGAAAATAATGAATTTAATTGATATAGCGGGGAAAAAGTTATTTGAGGGAAAATGATTGGTTAAGAACAAATTTGTTGATATTTTTAAGAGGATTAAGCCGGTTAAAAATTGTTATTTTATGCGTAAATATTATCTAAATGGTGATTTTTATGAAAAATATTGAATAAAAATGGAAGAAATATTGTCATTTAAAAAGAAATGATTGGTTAAGAGGTGTATTTATAATATTTTTAGAGGGTTATATTTGGATGAATATTGATATGTGGGTGAAAATATGGTAGAAACAATATCATTTGATGAGAAATGATTGGTTGAAGGGAAAATTAGGATTTTTTAGGGGGGAAATGATTGGTTAAGAAGATAATTTATAATCTTTTAAAGGGAAATGACCGATTACGAACAGGTTTGTTGATATTTTTAAGAGATTGATTCAGTTGAATTTTGTTATTTTAGGGGAAAATGATTGGTCAAGTGATGAATGTATGATCATTTAAGAGGATTTCAAGAAATATATTCCAGTGAATATTGAAATAAGTCGGTGATTTTTATGAAAATAATGAAATATTGTTATATAAAGATAAATGATTGGTTGAGAGTAAATTTTATTTTATTTTAGGGAGAAATGATTGATTAACAGAAGAATTTTTATATTAAGTAGATTTCAAGAAATTTATTCGGTTCAATATTAAAATAATTCGGTGATTTTAATCCAAAATAATGAATATAGCTTGGGTTATTGTCATTTAAAGAGAAATGATTGGATGACAGTAAATTTTATAATATTTTAGGGGGAAACGATATGTTAGGAGGGAAGTTTATGATATTTTTAGGGAAATTTATTCGGTTGAATATCGATGTTAAAGGATAGATACTTAGTGAAATCGATACATTTTATTAATTTAAGGGTATATTAAAATATATCAATAAGATTTTGGTTTATTTTAATGATATTATTGGAATCTGAATAAAATATATGAATGTTCTAAGAAAATGTTTGATTCATGTAATTATTTTGTATTCAAGTATTTATATGATTTTATTAGTATATTTGTAATTTAATTTAAATAAAAACTAAAATTTACTAGTATTGAAAAAACTTTTATTACCCATTACTTATGTTGTTATTGACAATTTTCTGAATCATTTAGGTATTTTTGATTATTTCCACAAATGAAGAGAAATTGTACAATTAAATACTATAAGCAGTCGATAACATACATTAATTTTCATTCAACAAGTACATAGAACAATTACCTAACAGTAGAGGGATATGATATTATTTTATTTATATTTTAATTATATTAATTTTAAATTTAATTATTTGTTTAAGTCAATAATATTATTTATTTATATTTTAATTATTAATAAATTTAATTGTTTGTTTTAATCAAGTCAATTATTTATTTTTAAATTATAATATTATTAAATTTAATTATTTGTTTTAATGAAGTGAATTAAATAATTATTTTTTTATTTTCATTTAATTATTTATTTAATATTATTATTTTTATTTAATTAATTATTTATTTTATATTATTATTATTATTATTTTATTATTAACAATTTTTTTTAAAATTTAATTGTAAGTCTAATAATAATTTTTTATTGTAAAAAATAACTTTTAATCCATAAAAATATTTTTATTGACAATAAAGATTAAAAAAGATTAATTTTTATTTCAAATCAAAAATATCCGAGTAATATGTTTTACGCATTTCGGCCAACAATATATGGATTGTTTGGTCACGTTTGAAATCGTGGCAACGTGGACATCCATTTGAACATGTTACTCTCATACTATCTTTACAAACAATGCAATTTGCAACACATTTGTCACCAGATCCCTGAACATTTTCATAGTGAATCTTGAGAAGTTAATCCCTGTGAAATGGTAAGTTTTTGTTGCGAGAAACTCTGGTGCGCAATAATCCAACGTATTTTTAATTCTTGGATAAAGTTCCTGGATTTTCTTTAAAATTACTTCAAAGAGATAAACTAAATAATAAAATAAAATACATATTTAAATATACATGATTTACCTTTTGACATTCTTTAATACTTAATAAAAAATTATATTAACTTAAAAACATAAAAATTATAAACATCAACAAAAATATACAAAAACAAAGAATATTTTCAAATAATTTATTCATTCAAAATTCTTCATAATCGTCATATTCTTCATTAAACTCGGAAAATTCTTCTGGATCTAAAACCACATCACCTACTCTATAATGACCATATGCTACACTTATATTTTTCCCCACCCAAACCCTTTTATCATCCTTATTTGTTAATGTAGTTTTACTGTTTTTAATTGTAAATAATTGATGTTTTTTACTAGTAATACGAGTTTGTGGTACCGAAAAAATTAAGTTTTTGTTATAACAATCTATATATGACTTATGTTTTAAGTCAGTACCCTTCAATGTTATACCCTTAGCTTTGATACTTTCAACTTCAGACAAGAGCCTATAACATTTTGGACGAAGAAACACCCACTCCTTGTATTTAAGTTCTTTATTCTCGTCTTTGAACTTTCCAATGACAGAATCAAGGTTCCTACTATACAAGGGATATTTTGGGTCATAATTAGAAGTATCGAGGAGATTATCAGAACCATAGCAGATAAAAGAATGTCTAACTTACAATTCTTAATTTCCAGAAAAAAGGAATCGGTGTCCCCAGCAACTATATTAATTTGAAAATTGAATTCGTTTCGATATTTTTCTAACTCTATATATTGTAATTGATACATCCTAAGTTTAGATAAATCGAGTACAGTTTGTCCAATGTAACTCGGTCGATCTAAACACACTGATTCCTTATTTAATAACACAGAGACCAAATCATTGTCGATTTTAAATTATTTCAGAAAAGTTGGTTTTGAGAAATAATTAATTAATTTGTTTGCAGAATTGCATAATCTTAAATTAATTCGTTTTTTAAGATTTTCAACGGTTTTTCCGTAGAGGCTATTATTTAAAAGTTTATAATAGTTTTTATCTAACTCATTGGTTGATTGCGCTCTAAGTTGTGTGTTAGTGTCTATATACTTTTTAAATGTTGAATTTTGATTATATTTAATGGATCTATGTACATGTGTAATTTTAATTTGTAAAGAAACAAAAAGCTGCAAAAGTCTCCAATGAAGAACATAATTCTTCTTTGGATAATGCGTTAGCATTAACTTCTCAACCTTAGAACCCGGAGCGCACATCTTTTCAGCAGCTACTGGAAAATCATTAAGTTTATCATGAAGAAATGTTGGAATTTCTAAATCTACTTCAAATGTGACAGCAAATGATAGTGATTCAAGATCCTTATTCAAAAAACTAATTAAATTATTTAATTGATTAGTATCAGTAACCCATTCAAAATTTCCATATGGTAATGGTTGACTTAAAACCCAACCGTAGAGATTATTGATGTCAATGTAAAGCAGTTCGGTGTTGTCATCAGATACTACGTGATGTTTATTAACAAATGTTAATCCACCATGGATTTCCCCTTCGAAAAAATTATACATCTTCATATCAGTGAGAAGTTCAAATGGTTCGTCAAGAGTCATAAGAGCCGATGCCCAAGACATACCGGGAATTCCATAAATGTTAAGTGGTTCCAATCGGTTATGAGCTAATGATTTTGAACGAAATTGTTGGAAAAAGTCAGCCAAAAGAAAAAAATCTAGTTTGAGGTAAACCATCATATAATCTAGTAAAGAGTTACAATTGGTTTCTTCCAAATAGATTGAGCATTACTATATTCGGCTTCAGTTACATCTTCCCAAATCGGTGGAAGTTCATATGTAGTTTCTAAAACTTCTTGAGAAGTTGCAAAGTTATAAGGGAAAATGCCTTTAGTATCGATAATACTACCTACAAATTCCGAACGAGTTAAAAGAAGAGTGGTCAATGTTTTAACTGCGTTACTTAATTAACTATTAATAAATTGACAAAAAAATCAATGAATTTTACAGTTAATCCACTGATTCTTGCCGACAAAGAAAGAAACTTTTCACTTGTTACAGGAATACAACTTATTTTCCACGTGTTAAAATCACTCATACCATACTTGAGGATATAGTGAAGATCATAACCTCTCAAATTATGAAAAACCACTGGAAATTCAAACCTTATTTGTCGAGAAATATTACATTTGGAAAAAGCTGCTCCCAAATATTTTCCAGTAAAGTGATCATGGTCCTTAACCGGTACTGATAAAATCTTATCACATAAATAACAACAAGTTGCTGAAGAAAACGACAGAATGTCTGAGTCTGTTAATAATATTTTCTTTTTATAATTATTTTGATAAAAGGGTAAAACAGTATTATTTATTATTTATTTCTTGTAGAAAATTAACTACACAATCATCACCCAGGAAACTCTTATATGATTTTTCACCTGTAAAATTGTTAATTAAAAGTAAACCGGCTGAAATCGTCATATGTATTTGAAAATGTATGTCATCTGAAGGTAAGATAGCTTCAAAATCAGTGTAAAGGACGAAAGGAGGAGTAACAGTTTTACCCCAATTCTTAAATTCCAAGTTTTTATTTAAAGGTAAAGTATAAAGAGTTGTGCCTAATTGATTTTTATCACACAACCCTTTATGTTTATTTAATGAAATTAAATTGCGAAAACCATTTAGACATCGATTGCACCATATACTTTGAACTCTAGTATCAGTAAAAGAATGATTCCTATAATTTAAAAGTCTGTCTAATTTAGGACACAGCGATATAATGATAGGAATCAAGGCTTTCTAATAAAATTAAATTAATAGGTTGTCCCCCAACAACTTTAGAACGATGAATTATTTCGACATAAGGGTGTTTGAAAACTTCAGGGTTAGAAAAATCATTAATTAAATTATTTTCATCATACGTAAGAACATTAATTGAAAGATGTGGATTTTTAGCTTCAAATTTTGGAATGTCACAAAGTTTCATAGGTAAATCTGAAGGTGAAAAGTCAAGTTCAGAAGTGTTGTAACTAAAGGTTTCATTTCTATGATGGTTACTTATATTTTCATGATTTGAAATAGTTAAAATACTGTAAATGAAGCATAAATTATCGGAATTAGCAACATTTACAGTACAATGTTTATTTAATAAGGATAATGGTGTTGGAATAAATCCATGACCACTCAACCGATTTATTTGTGAAAACTTGGTAAGAACAAAATGAATTTCTTTAATTTTATTTATAACCCAGTTACTACCTTTATCATTAATTAATGTTATTTTTTCGTCAAGAAGAGTAGCACCTTCATCTAAAAATGAATCATTCATTATTCTGGCAGAGTTTGAAATGATGAAAGATTGAAATTCTCCATCTTTTTCAAACTCTACATCAATACAAAATTGAATCTTAACAGATCCCATTTGATTGATAACATTATTTAATTTATTAATTAACTGTGTGGGTACTGTAATTAACTTTAAATTTAAATTCGAAACATCCATTCTAACAATGGCATGTGATTGATTTAAATCAAAATTAACAATAGGTGCTATCGAGCCACCATATTGATTAACAGAAGGAATATCAACAGGAAAAACATCATCTGAATCAGAAATGATTATTACATCATCATCCGTCTTTGATTCGTCAGAGTCTGAAAGTATGATAGTTTCTATAACTTTAGGAACTTTCGAAGAGCGTGGATTATTAATATTATTATTTGTTTTTCTTTTATTTTTTGTAATATTATTATTATTATTATTATTATTATTATTATTATTATTATTATTATTTTTATTATTATTATTATCATTCAATGGTAATTTAAAAATATATTTTCGCTTACAGTTAAACTGTGTTAAATGTTCCTTATGGTTTAAATAAAAGTCGGTATAATTCATTTTATGGGTGGTTTTACACGTGGGGCAAATAAAATAGCTGATGTGATTATAGGTATGAGAATAATAATTCTCCATAATCGAATCAAAATTTCCATCATGTTGTGGAGAATTGCAAAAATTTGGGTAAAGGTTACTTGTTATAATAAAAGAAAAATTTAAATATATAAGTATAAAATCATTAAAATAAATCATTAAAAATCGTTAAAATAAATCACTAAACATTAAATTAATTTTACACACAATGAATAAATGAATTTGATTGGTTAATTTTATTTTGAAAATCTTATATAAGTAAATTAAAATAGTTTAAAATCATAAAATGAATAAAAGTAAATGGTTTTCGTATTATGTAATTATTCATTAATTGTTTTTATAGAAACCTCGGTTAGAAAAGAAGCTGTTAAGTTAATTCTTGAGGAAAATTCCGTAAATGCTATCAGTTTTAGTAGAAATTCACCAGTAATGTTTTACAATATTCAATGGAATATTTAAAATTTCCAATCATCTATTCATTTAGAGTAAGTATTTTTATTAAAAGTAATATTATTAATAAATTCTAATAGGAACCAACAACATTGAAACAAAGCCTATACAATATGAAAGTTGGTGAAATTGGGGAAATTGATCGAAAAAATATATAACAGAGTTATTAATAGCAATCAACAAAGATATTAGTTTTAATGAACAATTCACTTTTATGAATTGTGATAAAGAATGTAATTATGAAAATAAAAAATAAAATGAACATTTTATGATTAAAATAAGAATTCAAGGATATAAAGAAGATAACCAGACTATTCGACAATTTGGAAAATTATTGAAGCCAAATGTATTTAAATAAAATTTATTTAACTTTATTCGTCCTAGTTTTTTATTTTTTATCATATTATTTTGAATTTATTGTGTTTAAATTAATAAAATGTTAATATTGAATTTAATTCAAATATAATTAATTATCATTTTATAATTATGATATGATAGTAAAAATTTAATAGTACTTACATTTTTATTTTTCGGAGTTTTATCATTTTGAACATTTTTGTTGATAATTTTTATTAATGATTTTAAATCTTGAATTATATTATTGATGGATTCCATTTTCTAAAAATAATTAAAAATATGATATAAAACTTACTAAAGTTTGGTATTTGATAAAAAGAATTTTTTTAAAAATGCATTCACTCATATATTAACAAACATGTAAGTGGTTACATGATCGACCAATAAAAATTTAGTTTAAAAAACACATTTAATTACATAACATCAAAAACATTCAAATACATATAATCCTCTGAACTTAATATTTTAAAAGTAATACGTATTACATAATTCATTTTTAATTACATTTATAATTAAAAAACAATTTTGAAAAGAAACTTTATTCAATAAATTCATTTATTTTCCATTGTTTTTAACCAAGCTAAGCAATTCTGTCCACATGTTTTTGTCATCAGATTTTGATAACGAATTTGATTGTATTCTATTGGCATTAACATTGATTCTAGTTTATTAATTAATATAGGAGGATAATAGAAACCCATTGGATCAAATACATTTATTTTATTTGGTTTCACATAAATTGCAAGCTAATGTTCACCACTGAGATTAGACGATTGAGTATTTACAATCAAAGCTTTTTTAAGATTGATATATGGAATTTTATCTAGAGGGAAAACTCCAAGAAATTCTTTTCCCAATAATTTTCTACCAATAGAATCAATCTGAATAGAACTAATAATAATTAAAAAATATATAATTATAAAAATTTCTTACTTCATACTTGACAATTAAAAAATCTCAATCTGGTTTATAGTTCAAACTAATACTGTTCGATTGGAAGTAATTTGAATTTCCTTTTCAAAAACTCCATATACAATTACCGTAAAAGATTCAGTTAGGGGTGGTCAAAACTTTATATCTAATCTTAAATTTCCACTTTGTGGTAACTGACTTTGATTAAGATCAAAATCTGGCGCCGGTACGAATGTAAAGAATGTATACTTATTTCTTATGTCTACATACTGATACCACAATAAAAATGTTTATTAAGATATCCCATATTCCTAACAATACTTTGCATATAACTTGTACTATAATTATCATTTTCAAAGTATTGACTATATTTTTTACGATAATCACTTCCTTTACTTAAAGTTATTGACTTAACGTTAAAGTGATCAAAAATAGTAAATGAATCTAAAAACGAACCACTAAATCTTTTATTTCCGTGTAAAGTTACAAGGATAAAATTAGGTAATTGTCTATCACCAAATATTTGCTCCTTATTAAAAGAAGAAGATCCAATAGGTAAAGAAAATTCAACAACTTCTTTACTTCGCATTGGATAAATTGCATTTCTTGTAGCAAGACCTATTTGATGACCCGCTAAAACAGAAGGTTCAACACGAACTCTTCTAACCATTAGTTTTGCATCTAGCAATACTATTTTAGGTACAAATTTAGTAATTTCAGACTTTTTTTCTGGATTTGTTCTTGTTAATTTAATATAGACACTAACACCTGGTAATAAATATTTGGGTTGATCAAAGAAATCAAATTGGAGTGGTGAACATAATGAAAATGCTTTTGATTTTGCAATCCATTTAAAGTATTTCCATCAATGTATACTAGAAAAAATATACAGTCGTGACTAATTGTATATTCATTCTTCGCATCGTTATAGTAAAAATATTCATAACCTGTATGTAATGTGCTCTTACTATGTTTAATATTTGTGTTGTTATAAAATGGAAAATTATTGTATACAAAAGTGAAATCGGTCAGAGCAACTTGACATTCACCTTCCAAGTAAATTGGATTTTGAAATTCAACATTAAATTTATCAGCTTTATTATTTGGATGAGTAAGAAGACAACTATTACTCGGTAGACTTATGTAAAATTCTTTATTCATTTATTTTTTCTAAAATGTATTGATAAATGTGTTTTGGTATCTTTACTAAATTTAATTAATTTTCCACTATCATCGCGAATATTAATTTTAATGTTGTTTATAGTTGAAGTTGAAATTGGTAAATACATTGGATTCTTCATTTCTAATTGTACAATTTCCCCTTGTTCATAGTTTTTACCCAAATAGATTTTAATAGAGGAACTCTAACATCTCCAACAGTTATTGGTTCAATAATATTTGAATAAATGAACATTTGTTGATGATGATGTAATAATCTTGGAACTTTATTACCAACTATGTCTTTATCACTAAAAGTTTGTTTATTTAATTCTAAGGTTTTGATTAAATTGTTGTCAAAATTTGATATCTGCAAGTTTTATTTTAACCAATTCATTGTTTTCAATTTTTAGTTCTTTAAACGGAGATGGAATAAATGACATTAAATGTCCTTGTAATTCAGATAATGTGTTTATGAGTAAGTTATCTTCAAAATATTTTTCAAATATTGTTTTTTCTTCATAACTTATAATTATCCCGAATTGTTCCATAACACTATCATCTGTAAATTTTGGTAATTTTAATCGACAATGATCATCTTTATTAATGACGGATATAGATTTTAATCCAAAACTAAATGCATTTTGAATGTCAGGGAATGTTACTTTAAATGGAACATGTGGACAGACAATAACCAAGTTCACATATTTTTCAATAAAAACATAGACATCAGGGGTATGTTTAGAATTTATTAATTCATAAGTTTCATTTTGATTATTTATTTTCAAATATTTTATTTCAGTACCACTCTTCATCGTTTCATAACTTAGGTAAGAATTTGGTTTTTGTTAGAATAGCACGAGCGAATCGACTAAATATATCAACACATGTCAAAATATATTTGTATCCCTTATTAATTTTAGAGAATGGTATCATTTCCATCAAATCCATTTGCCATAAATCATCAACTCCCATTGTTTTATAACTACGGGTTTTGAATTTCTTCATCATTGGTTTATTTAAACTGTACGCCATTTGCCCAGATAACCAATTCTGAGTTTCTTTCTTTGAATTAACTACTTCCTTTGCCAGTTTCCGTACACCACCAAAACCAGCGGGATGTTTTGGGTCTGTCCATACTTTTTCGAGCTTTTTCACCGTGTTTCGATTTTTGGTTAATGTTTCCTTCATTATTACAACAAGTTGTCAAAATATTTAAATCTAAATTATGTTTATCCGGTAATGAATTCTTGGTACCCATTAAGAAGTTAATGATGAAATTGCGCTTATTGCAGATAATACTATCGGAATTAATGCACGCAAAAATCCACCATTTTGTTTATATATTATTTTTTGCATAAGACGACGATTCTTAGTGTTTACTAAAGATAAAAGTGATCTTTTATGTTTTTGTAATACAAGTTTTTTAACTTTAGTAATGTTTACATTACCACGAACTACATTAACAATAACTTCAACTAGATCATCTATAACAAATGAAGGAAAATTCTGTAAAATATTCATTCTTTTATTATTAGGAGCCTTCATCAAGGCATTAAAGTATGGTAGACTACGTTCAACTTTCATATTAAATACATTTTTCATCTAGTTGTTTTGTTTATATTTTAATCCACTTTTTATCTTTAACAATCTTCTTACTCGTATTTATTATTATACGTTTAGTAACTTTTTTCTTTGTAACTTTTTTCTTTGTGGATTTTTCATGTTGAACAATAACTTTTATAAACGTCATTTCAAGTAATTATTTTCAGATTTCAATTTTGTTTATACATTGTAACACCTTTCTCATTGAAAATGTCAGTTCTAATACGTAATTCATCAGGACATTGTTGTGTAAAGTCAAAGAACAAATATCCGTGGGGAACCTTTGTTGCATCTTGAAACGAATCAATTAAAAATTTTCTATCATTGGGATAAGCTTGTCTAGCAAAAAAATCTATAATGGTTGCATCTCTAGGGTTTTTGAAAATAACCAAGTATTGGACATTTAAATTACGAGTTCTATGACTGGCCCCTTGACGAAACAAGTTTTGAGTAATGAAAATAACAGTAACTCCAATATGTCGATCAATTTTTGTAAATAAATTATTAAAATCCTTTTCTTTATTAGTTTTCTGGTATAGATCATCGATAATAATAACATTGCCTTGATGTAATCTAGATGACCAATTTTTATCAAATCCTTTAATTATTGTCATTTTCAATTTACAGAATTGATTTTGAGTAAGTCCATGTTCTTTTTCAGCTCTTCTATGCCAATATATTTTGTTGAATTTTGATTTGAACCAATTCGATTGTAATAAATTGCATACAAATAAAGTCTTTCCACAACCACTTGGTCCAACTACTTGATATACAGCATCATTTTGTAATTCCATTTTATATTTAATTATTTATTTAATTGTTTATATTTGTTTTAATTTTTAGAATTACTTGAATTGAAATTATTTGAAAATGTTGAGTAACATAAATTATAAAAGAAGATATTCAATACCTGATATGAAATTCCCATTTGTAAAACCACAGCAAGTTGTAGATCGATCAGGTAAGTATCCGATAATATTTATATATGATTTACAAATTCAATCAATCACTGTAACAATAGAACTTGGAAAATTTATAAATCTATATGAATTACAAAGAAAGGTGAATTGTATATTTGAACCGGAAATATTTCCAGCATTACGTCTTCATAAATATAATTCATCATGTGTCAATATATTATCAAGTGGGAAAGTAGTAATACTCGGAATAAAATCCTTGGATTATAATGATTATGTGGAAAATATTAAATCAGAAATAACTATGTTAATAAATTAATAAATATTTTGTTTGAATTTGTTTATTTATTAAGTATTAAAAAATGTCAAAAGGTAAATCATGTATATTTAAATATGTATTTTATTTTATTATTTAGTTTATCTCTTTGAAGTAATTTTAAAGAAAATCCAGGAACTTTATCCAAGAATTAAAAATACGTTGGATTATTGCGCACCAGAGTTTCTCGCAACAAAAAATTACCATTTCACAGGTTAACATTGAAGAACTTCTCGAGATTCACTATGACAACGTTCAGGGATCTGGTGACAAATGTGTTGCAAATTGCATTGTTTGTAAAGATAGTATGAGAGTAACATGTTCAAATGGATGTCCATGTTGCCACGATTTCAAACGTGACCAAACAATCCATATATTGTTGGCCGAAATGCGTAAAACATATTACTCGGATATTTTTGATTTGAAATAAAAATTAATCTTTTTTAATCTTTATTGTCAATAAAAATATTTGTATGGATTGAAATTTTGTTATTTTTACAATTCAAAATTATCGATGATTTATCTTTTATACATTGAAAAATTATTAATAGACTTACAAATAAATTTTAAAAATAAAAATGAATAAAGAAAATGTTAATAATAATAAAATAAAATAATAATAATATAAAATAAATAATTAATTAAATAAAAATAATAATAATATTAAATAATTAAATGAAAATAAAAAATAATTATTTAATTCACTTCCTTAAAACAAAAAATTTAATTTAATAATAATAATATAATATAAAAATAATTTGACTTGATTAAAACAAACAATTTAATTAAATAATAAAATTAAAATATAAATAAATAATATTATTGACTTAAACAAATAATTAAAGAAAATAAAAATAAAAAATTCATGATTTTTAGTCGTCTGGCGATTTGAGCCAATTTTATTTTTATGGGTTTTTAAGTATGAAAAAATACCTAGGCTTTTTATTCGATATTTTGAGGTTCTTTAATCGGGTTTGAGCCAATTTTATTCGAAAATAATCCTCAATCATAGGCGATTTGAGCCAATTTTATTTTTATGGGTTTTTAAGTATGAAAAAATACCTAGGCTTTTTATTCGATATTTTGAGGTTCTTTAATCGGGTTTGAGCCAATTTTATTCGAAAATAATCCTCAATCATAGGCGATTTGAGCCAATTTTATTTTTATGGGTTTTTAAGTATGAAAAAATACCTAGGCTTTTTATTCGATATTTTGAGGTTCTTTAATCGGGTTTGAGCCAATTTTATTCGAAAATAATCCTCAATCAAGCTAATTTTTTAGGCCTTTTAATGGAAAAAAAATACTTGGACTTTTTTATCATGAATTAAAAAAATTTTAAAAAATTTTAAATTTGAACATTTAAACAAAAAAATTATATTAAAATTCATTATTTAAAACAAATAATTAAAAAAAAATTTAAACCCCACCCTCCCCTGAAAAAAATATTTTTAGTGAGGGGTCTCTGTTTTTTTTCAAGCCAAATATCCACGAGGCTTAGTCCTTATATTACACTTCTTAATTAAATGTTTGCATAAAAATAAGCTAATTATACGCAAAAAATAAATTTGAAAACAATCTACCTAAATTTGTAATTTATATAATTGTCATTTTTTCTCTTGTTCATGGATAAAATTAATTATTTTCATAATAAATATATATATTTCGCAAATTAATATTATAGAATTGGATAAATCTTCATAATTGGAAGATTTTCATATAAAGGAATGTTCATATAAGAAAGAGTTGACTGTATTAGTAATTAATTCTCTTTAAATTTTTATGAATTTATATCAATTTATGTCAATGGATTTATTTTTGAATTAAGTGTAAGTCAGATAACTTTAAAACTAAAATTTATTAAAATAAAATTCATTATTTACCAAAGTTTCCCTTATTTTTATAGTTATTTGTGGAAGAAATACATTTATATATTTTTATAATCTTCTTTTCGTAGTTCAATTTCCAAAGCCTTATAGAATAGATCAAAGCTTTGGAAGGACATAGAAATGAATTCGTTTTTCTTCTAATTAGTCTTCCGTATGCTTGACTTAATTTTGTTGAAAACACTTTCTACTGAGTTCACAAATGGACTGTACGGTGGAAAATGTTCTATGAAATTATTTGGTGGCAGTGCTCCTCTGTGAATGGATACATTATTGTAAATGATATGGTGTCCTACTAGGTTCAATTTAGAAGTAACTTCGTTTAAAACATTCTTATAGGTTTCCTCTTTGTCAGATCCTACAATTAATTTTTGGTGAATTGGCTTTTTTACACTAATTGCCAAAGTCAATTTTGGTCTCGGTTACTTGAAATCGTTGAATATATTCTTTTTCGTTTCTTTTTTCTTACAAGTATTTCGCTTGTCCATGTGTTGAATTTTAATTTATCTCTCTCTCTCTCCCTATATATACATGAAAATTATGCAATTTCTTTTTTCAAAAATTTTGTAATTTTCTTCAATACAGTCTTATAAATTATTTCAACATTTTAACAAAAAATTAATTTAAAATTCATTATTTAATACAAAATATTTAAAAAAAATTTTTTTCATTCGTTAAAACAAATAATTAAAAAAAAATTTTTAGTGGTGGGGTCTCTGTTTTTTTTTCAAGCCAAATATCCACGGGGCATAGTCCTCATATTACACTACTTTATTAGTCAAGTTCATGATATAGTTTCTAATCATTAATTTATGCATACATTAAGATATTTTTAATTTTCAACCAATAAAATCTCCAGAAAAGAAACAAAAAATGATAATCGAAGATGCAGTCAGAAACCATGCAAATCAGAGATCACTGGCAAGAAAGTATAAAGAAGATCATAGGTGATGTTGAAATAAATTTGGTCTGATGTTTCCATTGAAACTATTAGGCATTGTTTTTGTAAGGCGGAATTCTTAGAAAAGGAATATTTGATTAGAGGTGACAATTGAAGCAGTTGAAGATAAATTGTTGGAATTTGAAAACCATTTTTTAACACAAGAAGAATCAATCGAGGAAGATTTTACTGAATTTATTATTAGTGAAGCCAATGACTATGTTTTCAAAGATTTTGATGTAATAAAAGAAGAGAATCGACAGGAGAAAATATTTTTTTATCCGACTTACAAAGAAGTAATTATTGCAGTTGATCTAATCTTGGATTGTATATAATTCCTCGAAATCAGTTTGCATGTTAATTGATGAAATAATACGCTAAATGCGATCTAGGAAGTCTAAAATAACTGAATTTATGATTTAAAAATTATTGGCATAATTTTTGAACTTCTTATATGAACAGTTTATATGTTTGAGCACTATTTTTTTATTGAAACTAAGTGTTTATATTAGAATGAGTTGACTGTATATTTAAAATAAATCTCGATATAAAGTATTATTTAGGAGCCTGAATAATGATCTCATAGCTTTACGAAATCACAATCCATGCCTTAAAATTTACTTTTTTAAGGATTTACTGCAATTAGATGTTCATTCAAACTTCTATTATAGAAGTTATTAATGAACTGAAAGGTGTGTAAATGAAATAAATCTTAAATGAAATTCATGTAAATCATTATACTGTAGTTTAACAATAAACAGCAGTACATATTGAACACCTTGACACTATATTAAGAGATACATTGAAAATGTAATTTGTGCATCAACGTAACAAAAATAAAATCATGTAATATAATCATTTATATAATTATTCCTCTCAGAGAAATTTAAAAGGCTTAACTGTGTAAAATAATGTTTAACAATGAAAATACAACAAATCAGCAGATTTCGTTTTTTTTAAAGCTTTGATAGTCATTAGAGTGATGGAGTATTTCAAGTTTCATAAATAATTAATGTGATTCAACCGTATTGAGATTGTTTGGGTTAATTACAATTTTGATGTATTTTAAGCTGAAAATTGAATATTTCGGATAATTTATCTGAGTGATTTAAAATCAATTTAAATAATTTTAAAAAAATAATATCAGTTTATTAGTAAAATTTTTAAAATTATAATTAATTAATCTTTGATAATCTTTAAAATAGGTGGATATAATTAGCTTTGATTAAAATTTAAATATAAATAATTCTTTAATTTTTAAATGTTTTGAATTTGGAATTAAAACCTTATTTTTCTATGAAGTTTATGACTCTTATAACGCTATTTTTCCTGAAAACTTATCTATTGTGTTGTGAGAGAGTTGAATGTATTGTCATTTTTATTCATAAAGTTGCTTTTATTAAACTTATGTGTATTTAATTTTATCAATGTTTGTTATATTTAAATAAAATTATTGTTAAATGATGTAAATTACCCAAACATACTTATTTTATTCTTCTCTTTTGCGTCTTACCTCTCTCATTTATTTGAGTAATTGAGTAAAAAATTAATAATAATACATGTCCAATAAACATACATTTTTGATTTGAATTGGTTTAATAAAGCCAAAATCTAACATACCATTGGTATTGATACTTGTTATAAATATAAAATATCTAATAATTTTAACTTATAAATACAATAATTTTAATAATACCGGGATCTGAGGAAAAAATTTCCCGTTTCTCAGGTACAAAAAAAAGGGAAATGCATATCACTACATACCAAATTCATCAAATAGACAGTGGTGGATCAAGAAGGTGTGATGGGTGCATCACCGCTTAGATTATTTGGAAAGAAATTGTTTGCGGCTTTTATTTATTTGATAGAGAATCGAGAGTGTAGTATTTAGACTAATAAAGTATTTAAAACCTTAATTTGTTGATTAATTTATAACACAAAATCATGTTTACGATTTCTAGACTTCGCAAAACGATCAATCACGTTTTCAACATTTACTTGAATGTCACTATGTATATTAAGTAGGGCATCACATCACAATCGCCATTGACTATGTCTAATAAGGTGCCGTCATCTCTGTGACTACTGAAGGGAATATTCAATGTCATTGATAAACCCAGCATTTGAAATCTGACTTGAATATGTTTGGCTTTTTCAGTGGTCACAGGCTCAAGCACAGTTAAAATATTTCCATTTTTAGAAAAAAACACAGCTATGTCTATTCAGCTGTCAGTCCTGTTATGTTTTACGCTGTCTATGTGTCTATCATGTGGTTTTATTTTCTCTTGTTTAACAAGTTGAGTAGCAATACTATTACTTGCCGATGTTGCCGCTGTTATGGTTTCCAGTTCAGTAGTTCCAGTAGTAACTTCGATAGAATAGTAGAATAAGTTGTAGGTGTTTTAGCAGACATTTCTTTCTTCGTTGCCACAAAAAATGAATCTAAACTACTCTGTGACCGAAAAATATTTCTTCTTTTCATAGCGTCTCGAAAAATATTAATAACCTTTAATTGATAATACTATTGATTATACCAATCTTTAACATATTTTTAAAATAAACTGATATTAAATTATTAATACACAATTATTTCAAAATTTTAATTTTATCAGTCATTTGTATTTATTATTTATTGTATTTTCATCGAACACAGCATGTTGTTTTAAAATGGAAGTAAATTAGGCTAATTTCGTAGATTGTTTAAAAGTGTTATGAAATTTAATAAAATTGTCTGGTGAGAATTTAAATAGATCTATTGGGATACCAATATATGACGTCAATACATAAATCACCACCGCTCTTACTAGATGGTGTGGATCCGCTCCTGTAAATAGAGGCATTTTGAGTGTTCAATTAATTTTATTAGGATTAATCTCGTAATTGATTGTGCACATATAATTATATAATTACTAATAAACCTCAAAGTATAATCGTTTTTATTGAATTTGTTTAGAACATAGCAGAATCTTAAATAGTGTTTAAATGAGCACAATATGTGAAGTATCTTTATAAAAGAGTGCAGCAACTTTTTTACAGTGTGCTGTTTTTTTTCTAGTGTGTATATGTTAGTATTATTGGTGTCTCTAATTTGACCATGTGAATATATGAAATCTACTCTCTATTCGACAATTCTCCACACGTGGGATTCAAATGATCTACTACAGAATAATACAAATAAACAGATCTGTCGTTGTATGGCTGTATGTGTGACCTGGATTGGCATATGCATAAGCATGTTTAAAGATTTATTTAAAATGCTTGAGTGCGTGTACATATCAGTACGAGTTGCATAAATGACTGTATAATCCAGTAGCGTCTGAAACAGTAGGTGTGTGGACACAGAAATAGCGAGTCCTATAAATGCTAAAAATAATGAGCAATCAGAAACAAGGCACCTCTCTTACCCAACTTGCATTGTGTATGATTATTTTGCTGCTAATTTGCTGGACTATAGTATTGCATTGCGTATTGGCGAGTGGAGAGCTATTGCTGCTCTTCTTAAGTATTGTGTATTGCTGTTCCTAACAAATCAGTTTTAAGTCCAAATATTTAATCATTCATTTGTAATTTAACTTTTACAAGGCTGAAAGCTAACATTGATTTTTGATGATATTCATTGCAGCTATCAATAGTATCTACAATGGATCCTGATACAAAATCTGCAAAGCAAAAAAAGACAACTCTTATGGAGTCTTGAAAACGCTTGAGTAAATGCCAAAAGTACCTAATTTACCCTGTGGAGAATTTATTATGGTTGACAATGATCACCAACAACAAGCCTTGATCCATAACAGTACTGCAGAAAATGTCACAGAAGAACATCAAAAAGATGATCCAATATCATATGTTACAGCAGAACCTATTCAACATGAGATTATATATAGTGATGGTATAACGATGGCTTTTATGACACTGAAAGTGAATTTCAGGTAGATTTTGTAGAATCTGCAGCTTATAAATATTCACGTTTGAATATAGAAGATTGCTTTGAAATATTTCAACCAGAAGGTGCAACTCACTTTCGTATTCGCTGTAGAAATTGCTTAACAAATCCCCACATAGTTTCAACGCACAAAACAACACGTCTACCAGCTATTGCAAGTGATCAAGCCACTGTTCCCAGGCGTGAGGTGATTAAACAGCATTTGAGTTCAAAATTTTATCATGCATCTGTATAGGCACAAAAATTCAAAAAACTAAACAGCTCAGAAAAGACACTTGTTACACCTATTCTTCGATCTTTTTTGACTGCCAATGAAGCATTAGTAAATTCTATTGGACATAAAAAGATTGAGGTCTACTCAAATGCTAAGCGTGAAGCACCGACATGGAATTGGCCTGCTCATTAAATTGCAATTTTCTTCAATCCAAATGACTGCCATGCCGATTATCGACCGCTAGTTGGAAGCTTGACATATGTAAATCTGAATTATCATCAGACACTTCTACACTATATTGTTCTTCTCGACCACCCCTAACACAAAGAAAAGGTTTAGAATAGTAAAGCTTTTTCACTTCGAGCTTATGAAGCTTTGATAAATTACAGACTAATAACAAACACATCATGGTAAAAATAGTTGATTCTCTGTGGAAAGAGGATACTATATTCTTAGGATATGACGAACCTCGTTCACGAGTTACAATTGGATATGTAAATGCTATCAAGTCCGCCGAGGAACGCATTTTGCTATGGAATCAGCTACTTTCTTGACTGTCTTTCATCGCTATTGATGGAGGAAGTTTGAATACCGGGGATCTTAACAGCTTGTGGAAGACATTAGAAGATGAACGGAAGATTTGCTCGTTGCCTCTATTAGTCAAGATTTGGTGTGCAGTCCATCGCTCTAATCTATGCTGGAAGCATGTTACAAAGTGGTTGACTGAGCTCCAGGCACTTATAGTTGATGCTAAACTTTAGCAAAATTCTACCATCTCTCCGACACTAACACACATGAATTGAAAGATATTTCTAATGACAAGTCTGTAAGGTTTCTAACCTTTAATGAAGTTCGATGGGCAGAATATGTTCGTAAGTTGTTGTCTGCCACATTGGACAACTGGTCTTTTGTCATAAATCACATGAATTATTTCAACAATCAAGAACCCAAAGGTTATCTTTGCACTTGAACAAAAATCGGACGATTGAAAATCCTGGACGTCTGTATTGACTTTCTGTATTTGCTCAAACGATTGCAAAAGCGTCTTCAAAGTGACAAGCATTAATTTTGTATATTCAGAGTGAAGATAATGTCAAGTTGAAAAATATTACCACTGGTTGGTGGACTGGAAGAAACATTGTTGTTGAACCTTACCGTAAAAGATCAATATATTGCATATAAGAGCATGCCTTATTGGAAAAACAAAGAAGAACAAAACGAGGAAACATGTTTGTCACTGATTGTAGAAACAATGAAGCTATTTGCTTTGAGATTTTTGAAACTCTGGTAAATTCAATCATGCCACGTCTCACAGACACTGAATTTGCATCTTTCGAATCACAGCAATTCCTTGGCAGTCCTGATGTTATCAGGGACAGTGACCTTAAAGAGTGTTATTCATTGGTGATTGCCGATTTATTATTACCTGATTGTGTTAGTACCTACAGAGGAGCTGCTAATAAACGATGTTCAGGTGATTTAGTAAGAGATATTCTTCGGCATTTAATGGTGGTTCCAGAACGGAATGTGCTTTCCTCTGTCACTGCCAGATTAATTGCTGCCAAGCCACACTCAGCTGATGTGGATTACCTGATAAGTTCATACAATATGGTTAAAACTACTGATCGTGCGTCACTAAATGCTGACACTATCACAGATTACCTTTAAGTTCGTTTGAACATGCCAGTTCTTGCTAAATGGAATCCAAGACTCGCAGTTTCTAAATGGATGCAGGATAAGCAACGACGACCTGATCAATGTCATATGAAAGCTAAGGAACAACCATATTTCAATGGCATATTTCATTAACTCTTGAAGTTTACACTGTTCCATTCTTCTGATAACTCACATGCATGGTTGGATGTGTGGCTTAAATTGGCTATGTGATTCTATGTATATTATACATTGTATAAATCTGTTGTTTATAATGATATCACCGTTACTGTTCCCATTCAGTTTTTATTTTAAACAAGATTTTTTCGGTCGAGAATTTCAAACAAATGACCACAAAGTACAATTATTATAGTTCGTTTGAATTTAAAGCTTGTAATCAAAATCTCAACAAAAGCAAAACATCGCTTTTTCTAATCATAGTCTTTTTGAATAAATTTGTTGAAGTTAAAGTACTGATTCATTTAAAAACAGCTTCGAACTCAATCAATTATAGAAGACTATCTTTTGTTAACCGAAATTGATAATGTTCAAGAAAAATCAGTGTTTCGTCCACTAACTTAGAAATATAAGGTAATGTATGGTTTACTCTAGTCATAAAGTCGTGACCCGTTGTTGCACCAATCTTGTTTGAATAATTTCAATAAAATACTTTACAGTAGTTCCAACATTGTAATACAAAAGAGAGTGTGCAGTAACATTTTTGCGTTATTTCCGGTCTGGTGCATTATATTGACAACTGAGATGTCGATATGTCTTGTAAAAATATATTTTTTAAAAAGATGTTTCTTAATTTATTTAAATTTTCTTTAAAAAATAGAAAACAAAAATTCATATATTTCCTGTATTATGTAATATCATTTAAAATTATTTAAATTTGTTGAAATAACTTTAATATTAAAGTATAAAATACATTTTAATAAAAATGTTAAGAAGCTATAGTTATGATTCAATTTTTTCCTCTAGTTTTGACAGTTTTCATGATTTTCTATTTGAATTTTCTGGAAGGTCTCTGTCGTCAGATTACAGTTATCCCTCTTGTTCCTTTGAGAAGTTCGATGACTCCTATTACCTAACTAAGACAACCTCTGATTATTCTTATGGTTTGGATTTTATCTCAAAGAAAAGTGAAAATAATTCAAGTCTTGTCGATATTTCTGGGAACCACACAAACTGTTCTTCATCTGCTGACTCAGAGACCTCTTCATTTTCCAACAGTTTTAATATTCATCAAAATGGTCCTTCTATATATTCTTATAGTGATCCAAATACTTCACAGAATGCATCTGACAATGAAAGTCACTGTGAAGAGTTGGATTGTAAAAGTCACAAACCAATTTATAGAATTGAATGTCATTTGTCTGACGGAGTGTCTTTCTTATAGATGATATTTAAAATTATTAGCAAACAGATGAAAATTAAATTATTAATTCTCAGTCTACGTAAAGTTTTCCCACGATTAGCGAGAACCAAAAATAATTAGATTTGTTGATTACTTGCAATCATCAAACGCAACATAGCCTCATCTGATCTCAAATAGTTATGATAAAATAATTGCTTAATCAGTCTTGATATTAACTGATATTAATATCTTGGCTTTTTTTTCAGATAGCCAAGTTTTCTGACTTTTTCTGGTGGCAACGTCTAATACGTGCCATTTCCCTTATTTGCATCTTTCGGATTACCATAGTGGGTTAATGGGGTGTTGAGGCATTGCCTCTGACATTTTGTCTATCAGGATAAAACATTTACATTGAAATCGTCTTGGGGATAAGCTTCTGGACAAATCCGTTCTTTACGATCCGCTGTCTTTGTTCAGCTTCTAATTGTTTGAATCGCACCTTGAGATCACAAATTTCCACCTGGTCTCGCGTTGCTTGCGCTTCCAGGAACGCATTTCCCTGATGCAACTTTTTCAGCTCTGCCGGTTTGAACCATGCTCAACATTTCATTTTTCATTTGTCCGCTCGTTAGTTTGCTTCGTCCTTCTCCTTAATCAGTTGATTTATGTCTTCTCTAAACCTGACTATCAAGTTTTCCACTAAATAAATAAAAAAACATAAATATTTCCAAATTCTTTCCAACGTTTGCGCTGTAATCATTTTTAAATTATATATAAACAAACTGTCTTATATTAATTGATAACTTTCAGTAGCATTTTATGTAGTTTTGTCAGATTCGGTTGTGTTTGGCACATTCATATCATTCACTTAAGATTTTTCTCATTCAAACCTTACAAAACTTATTTCCTTTTTAAGTTGGGAGAAATGAGTGTGCTGGACAAGGCTATGCTCCCCTCAAGGAAAAGCCGCTCCAGCTATCATAAATATAATTTTTCTATCCTACATAAAGATGACAGGAAAATTGTTGAAATATAATATAAAATGGATCTTTGAGTGATGATTTCTAATAATTAAATTATTGATCGGTTTATTTCATTAATTAATAACATAAATATTTTTTTGTAAATATAAATAATAATTAAATAACATTTTGTCATCATAAATGTCATAAAGGTTTTTTTGATAGATTCGGCGCAAAATCCAAAATTGAAATTCCCGATCATTTTTCGACTTAATTGATCTATTAAAGTGCTATTGAACTCCGTTCACAGATTTTTATGAATTTTACCAGAAAAATAATCAGTAGGATGCTCAATTAATATTTCCATCAAATTCTCCATTAAAGCAGTTTGCACTGAATCTTTACACTGAATTTCTGATATTTCCTACTTTGAAATTTCCAGAATGAATCTGACATTTTGAAATTATTTCTTACAATTATTCATTACTCCGATTTTTCAACTATCTTTTAAAAATATCATAATATAATAATAATAATAATAATAATAATAATAATAATAATAATAATAAAAATAATAATAATGCATTGGTTGACTGTGAAATTAAATATTACAAATTATTGATCTAACTCTAAGTATGTCTGAAATATTAAAATCAATGAAAAGTTCTCGATATATTCAATATTTATTGCTTATCAAAATTGTTACAAAAATACACAAAAGATGCATCCACCAACATTCAAAACTCACAGTTTAATACAACACACTTATATCTATTGATTTTTTATTTTAATTTTTGTATGCTTTCGTTAATTCCTGTGATATTGTTTCTCAACTTTTATAGTTTTATCCATTTATTTCTATGTTTTTCTTCTGTTGCCTCCATTTGTGTCTCTATCTCTTTTATAATTTGTTATTTTTTTATTGTTTGATTTTTTATACATTTTCTTTTCTCACCATTGTCTTTCATATTTCTAGAACAACACTATCCATCTTATATACTTTTCCACTCTATGACTGCACACAACTCACTAATCATTTTATTATATTATTCAGATATCCTCAATAATAATGATAATATTGACATTAAGAATTTTTTATTATTTGATTATGAATCAGTAATGATAGCGATGTTTTATTACTTTTCGATTTAAATCTTTATTTATTAAAAATGAAGATTGATAATTAATAATTAGTTTTTCTTCGGTCAATTATTGCAAATTATATTTTTTTTTGAATTGCCTCTGAATTAGAAAACACCTCACCAATATAACCTTACCTTTTATTTATTTTTTAATAAATCTACTTACTTTTATTATTAATATTATTATTTTTCAAGGTCATTTAAAAGTAGGTCAAGGTCATTTAAAAATTTCCCAAGATCACAGAATTTTAATCATTTTTAAAATATAACCTATCTACTTACTTTTATGAGTATTATATATTTTATTATCAATTTTATTATTAATATTATTATTTTTATTATTAATATTATTATTTTTATATTTATTATTATACTATAATTAATATATAATAAAAAAAAGTCTTATACAATAAAAACTTTTATTAAAAAGAAATAATTCGACTATAATAATATTGTCGAAGAGCTTTATTCAAAACCCATTCTACATACTTTCGATATCGGGTAGCGCAGCAGTGACATCCATCACCACATCGATATTCAGATTCCATATCTTTTAACATTTTGTTTTGCTTGACATCCCATAGGAACTCATGGATTACGGAAAATATCCATATAGATGTATGATTAAAGACCAAATCTGGAATTATTGATGTTGGATTATTCTTCAACATTTCATGTATATCTGGATGATAGAATTCCAGAAGTTCTTTGATAACTTTAAAATGATCATCTAAAAAATAGTTAGTAATAATAGTAATTATTAATTACCATAATGTTTAATTTCATTCATAGCTTGAACTGCACTCGGTACATCATTATAATGATAAAAAATTTAAATAACAATTACTTTTATACTAATTTAGACTAATCAGAAGTTAAACACACACATACTTTTAGCTATAAACAATAAATATTAATTTATATAGATTTGAAAATGATTAAAGAAATTTTAATAATAATATTAGTTTTTAGTGTTTTTAATATGGCTAACTCAATTGTTGTAACCGTTCAAGGTAAAAATTCAACAAGATGCGTATGTCCTGATACAACAGTATTGATGAATATTTTATATATGATAGATAGGCGTAGGTATTTGAAAACTCCAGTCAAAATATTATCTGAAAGAATGAGTAATTTAGAATTCCGATTTGAACAGACTTTAAAAAGAGCTAAAAACGAATTATATGATGATATTCTATATCTAAATAAGACCATTGGTATTATCAAAAATGAATTAAGAAAATCAATATTAGAATTGAATGAAAATCGTAAACTTAATGAAAAAATGATGAATCAAGTTCAATATAGTATAAAATTTTATTCTAATAAAACAACTGATCAGTTCAATCATATAATGAAAGAAGTTCAACACCCGGTTAACAATGACAACAAATTATCATTGTCATTTCCATTATATATTTTTACATATTTTCTTAGCATTGCACCCTAAATCAATGTTCATGCATGATTCTGATTGGTGCAATATAGTACAAATATGCTTACACTTCCAAATATTTTTATAAAATGCGAGAAACTAAATTCTTTATAACTTTGGTGAATGAGCTGGTTTCTAATAATAGAGAAGATGATATCATTAAAAACATAAAATTCATGGTAAACCGTACCGAAAAATAGTAGAAGATATTCCATTTGATTATGAAAAAATTCTCAATTTGCCAACATTGGAGAGAAAGAAAAATTCATTCCAATCGATATTTAGTTATATGTTTGATGAAAATAATTAATGTATATGAAACACATGATATTAAAATCTGGATCCGACTATGAAAATTATTTCCAATGGTCCATAGAGGTATATTACTATTTATTATTTTTTTTTATCATTTTTTAGGTAATAGAAACAAAAATTGATCCATAGGTAGAAAAAACGGTGGATGGATAACAATTATTCAAGTTGCCGCAGAAGCAAAACGTTCAGATATTTATATTGCAAATTGCAAATTTTTATAAAAACTATTAACTGGAGCATCGGTTTTATATATATGTAATAAAGTTTATCATAAATTTTAATAAATAGTTTTTTGTTATTATTAATAAAATATACATTTTTAAAGATTCATTGATTATTACATGTACATGCTTCATCATCACAATATTCTATCATTATATTTTCTATGACAACGTCAACACAAGCCTTAAATTCGGTAGGCTCAACTAGATTTTCAGCAGGGGTTTCTTCATCGTTAATAATTTCAGTAACATTAATAATTTCAGTATCATTAATAATTTTTTCATCATTAACAATTTTTTCATCATCACTATGACATTGTGAATCACTAAATGAGTCTTCTTTACTCAATGCTTCAACTAGAGTCAACATATCTCTAATTTTTACACCGGTTATTTCTTCGAGTTGATAAAACAAAAAGTTTATTAAATTATCTAAACGAAAATTAATTAATTATTTTATATTTTACCTTTTTCAGACATCATTTTTAAACTATTTTAAAACTAATTATAATTTTGTTTATAGAATAACAAAGAAAACAAAACATTAATACATTTATTAAACACTAAAATATACATTAAAATAATTGTGAAAGTCTAGCAGTAACAATTTTCCAGATTGGATAAAGCACATCATTTTGATCAGCTTTATATCCTTGGATTTTTATTGTTAAATACCAGTTTTCCTCTTGTTTGAAACCTATTTCTGTAAATGCATCATAATATCTGGTATATTGACTGGTAAAGAATGCATTTTCATTGCATTTTAAATTCAAATTGATCATTTTTAAAACTTTATCAATATCCTTGATATCTATCATTTAGAGAGTCCCAGTGAGAGATTGAAATTGAGTTCTATTGAGTTTGACTGGATTTACCAATTGCATATTGATAGGTTCCTTTAAAAATGCATTTTATAATTGTGGAACATCTGAACTGGTTGGACACTGATAGCATTGATTTTCTTGGTCATGTTTGATTTATGATCTTTATAAGGTAGTGAAGATCTTTTATACACTTGACTGATACTGATTAACCAATCAGAATCATGCATATTTCTATTATTAATTATAACAAAGCTAATGATCACAAAGACAATCACATGATTTACACTGCATCACACTGCATGCATACACACAACTGTATAAAGAAAACGCATACATACTTTTGTGATTTTACAAATAAATTTCGTTTGTATGTGATTTTACATACATCAAAATCTCTCACCTATATGTGTGCATTTCTTTATATGATTATTATTAATATCATGTGTTTCATATGATTATTATGAGTTATTATTCTATTATCATTATTATTGATATTATAATTATTAACAAGTTATTATTTTTATTATTATTGTTACCACCAAAAAAAACTATAATTTATTACTAACAAATATTAAAAACAAATATAACTAATAAAGCAAAACAAAATCAAAATTCTAGACATTTATTTACGTAATAACTTCAATTTTTGCAAGTTTCTCACCGAGTTGGTTATGCTTCATTCAACATATCGCTGGTAACGGAAATTACAACAACTACAATCAAGATTACATGGGTATTCTGTTGCCATATCCATTAACATGCGGTTGAGTTTATTGTCCAAAAGAGCTTGATTAAACAGCTCGGAAATCATGATTCTTGTTTCTTCATATATTGACTGTTCAATCATTGATGGCTCCTTGTTCCTCAAAATTTCATTCATTTGAGGGTAATAGAAAATAATTCGTTCAATTACCATATGGGCATATTTGTCTAAATAAATCATAATAATAATAAAATAAAAAATAATAAATTTACCATAACTTTCATTCATTGAATTTGTCATCGGTGTAGTATTATCGAAAAATGAAATAAAATACATAAGTAAATTGTTTTAATCAATCATTAATCAATCAGATAACGACCAATCCCATGATTTCATTGTGTATGTCTGTAACAATATTTTTGTACTCTAGATTTGCAACCCTAATATCACTATTTTCCTACTGGCAAACACGTTAAAACGCATTGGGTTGTATTTCAAAGGTGCAGGAAATAATTCTGGCTCGAACATACAACGACATTTTGTTGACATGTTGTATAGATTGATAGATTGTCCCATATCCATGGTAACTGTAATTGACTGTATTTTAATATCCTTTATTCTATATTATAATTTATTGACGTCTAAAGGTTTCTTGCATCACATAGGTTCTGCATTTTTCAGATTTGAAAAATATTATAGGGTATTTTCCACTCCTATCAACAATTTGCTGGGGTTGACCATTCGGAAACCTCATTTTTGACACATCGAAAGTTCCTTTATAATTTATATTTGATAACATAATTAAACAATAATAAAATATTAAAATAAATATATGATTTTTAGAAAGAGTTCATTAAATTATATAATATAAACAAAAACCTATAATTATACAAATTAATAATGGAACTAAGAAATGATGCAGTATATCAAATCGTCGGCCCAAGTGGTAGTGGTAAAACTATATTTGTGTATGTAAGTTACTGAAATCTAATTTATTTCAAACAAAATTCAACAAGATTTATTGGCATAGAGGTGCAGATGAAGAACATGGATTAACTCAAGATAATTTCTGTAAATTGAAAAACATGAAAATAGTAAAGGGTTTCGATAAAAACTGGTCAAGTCGTTTAAGGAAAGGTGATGTCATCATTATTGATGATTTGTATCAGGAAGCTAATAAAGAAAAGGATTTTAATAATTTATTCACAAAAATCAGTCGACATGTTGGTGTTACTGTGATCTTTATTACTCAAAATCTATATTTAGTTATTTTCAAGAATCCTAGAGATGCAACAGTTATTGATTTTCTTGTTCGACAAGCATATCCTAATAATCGTAATTTTCTCATCAGTGCATTTCAAGATGCTACAAAATCACCACATGGATATATATTTTTTGATTTTACAAAACAATGCAATGACGATTTACCGGTAAAAACAGATATTTTCAATAAAGAAGGTGCCATGGTATATAAACAAAGTTGAAAACATTAACATGTAAAAATGTTTATGAAATCCAGACTTAAAAATGTCCGCAAACTTAGACAAAGTATTAAAAAGAAAATAAAGAACACAGTTCCACCAAAGAGTAGTTATACACAATCTAAAAAACTAATTACCGAGAATCTAATTAAAAAGAGTAATAAATCAGTTAAAATTGTAAAGAATCATAGGAGTTTCCAATATTTTAATGCATTGTTAAAAGCTTCGACTATGAAAAAAATGTATCTTTTACAATCATTTCGAAATTTTGTTTATTTACTCAAAATTTTAGTAAAATTAGTCAGAGGTAAAATTAAAATCAGTAAATCTAAAAAAATATTATTGAATAAACATTGTAAGCGTTTGTTATCGGTAGTAAATAATAAAAATCGTCAGCAAATAAGAAAAATCATATATAAACAGTAAGGCGGTTTTATCGGAGCAATTTTAACATTAGCTATATCATTATTATCACAAGAAACGATGGGACAATCATTACCTAATGTCTAATTAAAATTTTCTGTACATTCTCAATACAAAGCCGCACATGTTGAAAGATTTAACCGAACATTGAGAGATAGATTGAAGAAATATTTCGTGCATCAAGGTAACAAAATATGGATAAAAGTATCAGCGAAAATAGCTGTTAGTTATAATAATTCATCACATCGAGGTCTGAATGGTTTGAGACCCGTAGATATCAGCTCGAAAACATTAGCTAAATCAGTACGATCTAAAACAGTTGCTATTACAAAACCAAAATATAAAGTTGGTGATCACGTTAGAATTAGTAAAATATCTGCTTCACCTTTCATCAAAAATTTCGATAGTAATTGGAGTTATGATGTATTTTAAATTACTAAAATTTATACTA
The DNA here is from genome assembly GCA_022537955.1 of Schmidtea mediterranea. Classification (NCBI taxonomy): domain Eukaryota; kingdom Metazoa; phylum Platyhelminthes; order Tricladida; family Dugesiidae; genus Schmidtea; species Schmidtea mediterranea. The sequence continues at coordinate 52,020,955 of CM039679.1, read as the reverse complement.
AACAGAGTCCTGTAATGTATGTTATTAAAGATAGTGATAACAATGTAATACAATGGAAATTTTATGAACAGGAATGACATGTTATTTCCAAACCTACAGTGTTCAGAATTCAGAAAATACTGAAAACTAAAATGGTGGGTAAGGATAAAAAATACTATGTCAAATGGCATGGATATCAAAAACCCTCATTAATATATCATCAAAAGACCTAGTAAAGTGAGTTTCTTTACTATTTTACCTAGCAATAGTTGCCCACTAATCCATGCGGAAAATCAAGCAAGTAAATTAATGGTTGATCTTCAAAATCCTATTTATTTACATGGAAATTAGGAAGTTGCTTTGCAAGACTTTACATTTATATACAATACATTCCCATTTTATAGTCATTGTAAAATCGATTACAAGAAGCGTGTTCCCAAAACACGTAGTAGTATTTTCCCAATCAATAATATTGTCATATTCCGAATCAGATTTTATATGAAAATAGCGGCATTTTTTTAAAAGATGTATTGAATGTTTGTTGTGATTTTAGTCCATTTACAATGAAGTTTGAAAGTATTTTGGATGCCAAGCGAATGGGTAGTGATATGCTTAACATTGTTGTTCCTGGTACTGAATACCTATGACATTTCAAAACTTTTATTGATGTCGTCCCCTGTGAAGGAACACATCAAAAAAACTGTATCATATATTAATGAGGTGGAAGATACATTTACATTTACTAAAGATTTATATATTAAAACATTTGAAGAATTACATAAGTATATTTCATTCAATTGTTTACATATATTTAAAACTATTGAATTTGTTAAAGATGGAATATGCAAATTCAGTTTGAATAATAACATTTGTGATGTTACATTTGATAGAAATTTGGCTAATACATTGGGATTAGATAAGCAAACATATCGGGCAAGTGCTTTTGGTGTACGCAAACCAAAAATAATAAAACTTCATAGGCAAATGTTCATATATACTAACATCATCGACCCTATAATTGTTGGTGATTCTTTGGTTCCTCTATTGAAATCTGATTGGGTTGATAAACATGACCAGGATGAAGTTGTCAATATAAATATCGATAATCCCATGTACTTACCGGTATCAACATTATGTATAAACAATATAGAAATAAATATTCGTGATGATAGTGGTAAATTTATTGAATTTAGTAAAGATACAAAAACTAATCGTCCTTAAATTTCTGTAAATTAGATGGCCAATAACGATATTATTAGTATATATAGTGGTAACCAAAGTGGTGGCAAATTACCATTTCTTATTAATAAACGGTATTCTTAAACGCCTTTATAGTTTTTGTATGAAAACTGCTAAAGATGTGATAATGAATGAGCAGAAAATATTACAATCTCTGAAATCAAATGCATTATCCGAGTTAGGGAAAGTTCTACCTAGTGTTGCAGGTATGTTTCAAAAACCGGAACCAGCACCGACACCAGCACCGGCTCAAAAACGTTAAAGACATCATTAACATATAAACAAACGAATGAAAGGACATGGAACTATATTTCAAAAATGATTTGTGGTAAATCTGAATTGTGCTTATTTGATAGACCATCTCCCCAAGCTTTAATTGAAATGAGTGCCTTTGAAGACTTATTTCCGAATCATTCTATTATGGATAGTAGAACTGATATTGATTTCTATATTAATGGTTCCCAAACTGAATATCTAGATTTGAATGATACATTGTTAACTGTTCAGATCAAAGTTGTAGATAAAGATAGAAAACCGTTGGGTGAACCTAGTGATGTTTTACCAAATAATTTCTTGTTTCATACACTTTTTAAAGATGCAGTTCTCGGATTTAATAATATCAAGATTGAGGGTAATAACAGTACATATATTCACAAAGCTCTAATAGAAACTATTATAAATTACACTAGGGATAATAAAAATACATGTTTAACTCCTATGGGTTATGGTACTGATGACAATAGAAAAAGGTGGATTAAAGGATCGAAATTATTTACCATGTGCTCATCATTACAACTTGATTTTATGAATCAACCGAAATATTTACTCCCAGGAGTTAATGTACAAATTAGATTGAAAAGCTCTGAGTCTCCATTATCACTAACAAGTGCTACCACAGCACCAATTCTTCTATTAGTTGATGCAAAACTATTGGTGAGAAGAGTTCGTGTTGAGGCCTCTGTATTAGCTGGTCATCAACTGGGGCTTAATTCTAAGCATTCAATATATCCATTGAAAACAAAAGAAATTGTTCAATTTGCAATTGCTAAAGGTTCAGCTTCTTTCTATAAGAAACAAATATTTGGAGATAGAAGAATGCCCAACTTTATATTGGTAACATTTCAAAGTGAATCTCAAAATAATGGATCATACTTAACATCGAGATTAATTTTCAAAAATTTTGGAGTAACATCGCTAACTTTATCGACAAATAGTGATTATAGAGAAATATACTCAAGATTTTGATAATGATAATTATTGTGCTACATATATGTAGAGTATAGTGAGAAATATGGGTTATTTGGATAAAAAACTTAATTGTGGTATAACTCTTGATGATTTTAAAAACAAATATCCATTCTTTACATTTTTTTTGAAACCCGATTTTGATTTAAATCAGAGTAAATTACCTCAAAATGGAAATTTACGATTAGATATAAAATTTTCTAAAGCTACAACTAAACCGGTACATGTTGTAATATATGGAGTATTTGAAAATGAGGTTCGACTAACCGCAAACAGAACCGTGTTGGTTTGAACAGAGTTCAAACATTGTTGATTTGAAAATGTTGGTATAAATGTATAGATAATTTATGATAATTTGTCATGTAGTAAGTTTTTAATGTATTATTAATATTATTGATGTAATTCTGTTCAGGTCTATTGAATCGGAAAACAAATACTAGAACATGAATTTTTAGGGGTACTTCCTCTTGATAAAATTCCATATTTACGAAATAAACAAGCCATAATCGTCAATACTCAATCGTCTCATCTCGGTGGAGAACATTGCTTAGCAATATATATGAAACCTAGCAAGATATTTGTTTTTGATCCTATGGGTTTCTATTATCCGGCTTTAATGGTTTCGAAACTTCAAACAATGGGTAAACCAATTGCGTATAATAAAACTATATATCAAAACCATGGACCTTAACATGGGATTAACATTGTTTAGCTTGGTTATTATCCAAGCGATTTGATGTATAATAAATGTATTAATGTCTGGTTATGTTTTGTTTTTATGTTTTATTATTATTATTAATATTATTAATATTATTATTATGACTATTATGACTATTATGACTATTATTATTATTATTATTATTATTATTAATAAATTAATGGTAACAAAGACACTGCATGATAAGTGTGTGATTAGTAACAATGAACACATGCATACACACTCAAGACTGTATGTGATTTTACAAAGAAAACACATGCATACTTTTATTTATATGTGATTTACATAAATTAAATCTCTCACCTACCAAAATCTGGTTTGCTAAATCCTGATTCTCTTTATAAACATTATCAATTTTGTCACAATTAATTCAAAATTGAAAATTATCGTATACTAAGATAATTATTGACCGATGAAACGGTAAATTTTGTATTTTATTATTATTATGTTTATTTTAGAAAATGAAGTCATTGTTATCGAAGATACTCCGCCGGAAGTCAATATTATCAATGATAGCGAAGATGATAATATCAATGATGGTAAATTTTATTTTTTCTTTTAAAACACTTTAGTAGATTTGGATAATGATGAAACCTATATTAACAATTATGCTCACATTGACGTAGATGATGCCTGCATTAGCGATGATGAGGATAAATGTTAATATTTATTATTGTTATTATTTTTATTTAAATATTATTAATATTAAAAGATAACGCCAATAAAAATCTTTTCGTACGATTTTTTTCGATAACATAACTATCATCTTCAGGTACTCAAAACCAACTAAAAATATTATGACTAAACATTTAATTTAAACAAATTATTTTTTTTATTAATTTAATTTTGTAATAAATAAATATTTATAAAATATATTCAAATAACTTCTAATTAATTTAAAATTTCATTTATATTATAAATTTTTAAAAAAATTAATGTAATTTAAAATTTCAATTATTTTAATAATATTAAAAAAAAAATTTTTTTAAAAACAATACATAAACATGATTTAACATACGTAAACTATTTAAAAACATTCAATACATTCGTAGTCACAGCACTTTGCACATTAATCTTTGGATCCAATGACCTTATCAACAATGCTTCACATATCACGCGTTCCCAATAATTATTAAAACTTTTCAACAAAATTTTAAAATCAGACAATATTCTTTTCCAAACTAGCCAAAAATATTGATGCCATCGTTGGTGCTAAAGGGAACCCATAGCGACTTCATCTATTCAATAATGACTAATTTGTAGCAGTTGTGTGTGTAATTATATATTTTCTCGCCACACCTTGACCAACTCCTTTCCTAATAAATGGAAGGTATCCAACCAAGACACAATTTGAATCTTTTCAATAATTTACAGGTGTTTAATATAACCAAAACAATGATTCCGAAACAAATCCCTAATAGTAGTACGTTTAGAATCATCATTCCAGGCTCCCTCTATTGGTTTTTTATCTCTCGCTGAATTTCGATTTAGGTAAAATAATAGAAAAAGTCATAGTTAGAAATTCACTAGCGCATAGTCATTTGCTGTCTGATTTAACCATGCAGTTCATAAATAATGTTTTCATTTAAGCATTATGATCTCTTTATGTTTCCTACTATCCTAATCCTTACAGTTCCGCAGACTTAGCGCATTCACAAAAAAACTCTTCCCGTTAATTCTTATAGTGTTGCCGCAATAGATTTGTTATTACGAATTAAAATAGTATTTATGCTGTCCTCAGACACTCATCTGTTCCTAATGTCAACGCTTCCGCTGAAGATGGGTGATAAATTGGCTCGTAGCAAAGACAAATATACTATTATGTATGGATCTATTTTGTGACGATTGGCAGGGTTCAGTTTACCTCAAATTTACCTCAATACTTCCAAAGGTATTAAATTTGTTTTCATCACTTAGTTCATTTAAGATATCGGATGGATTCGGATCTCTATAGTCATACTATCATGGGACTTGAAGAGAAGACGAAAATCATTTAATCATTTCATATTAATTATTTTTAAGAACAAGACAATTCCATCCTAAATGTTATGTAGCTTGTGCCTATTCCTACATATTGTTTTCATTACTTCACGATGACAAAGCACTCAGTGGTGCTGGTTCCGTAGATATATTGGAATCTGAGCATCTTACTGGTCATTCCAATTGCCTCATTTGAATTTTACTTAGGGTAATGTAATAATTTTAAACAGCAAGAACATTAAAACACTTCCTCGCCTATTGATCTCGAGTTGCCGATCTGTATTGAACTTACGCGACCAAGATCCGTTGTAGATGATCCCTTCGTCGTCAGCGTAAGTTCTCCTTACTTATTATTCTAAAGTCATATAATGTTTCTTTAACTAGCGTGGTTGGCATCGCTACTATGAATAGTTGGTTACTTGTACGAGCGGCTCCTTCCGCCAGGCTCCTGCATCATTTTTCCTTCAATGGATCGAGGAAAGAATAGGAGAATATGCAATTACTACTCATCACCTTGATGACCACTCATGGATCTCAGTAAGTTGGTTATTTCCCGCTTCTAGCTGTTCGTCTATACTTAATGAAACTATTCTTTAATTGATTTTTTGATTTCTGCTTTAATGTTTAATTCTTCATTTGACCCAAGGTGGCGATTTTGGCCATGAAACATTTTCGATATTAATGAAAAACCTATCCCTTAATTTTCCTTGTGAATTTGGGTTATAAAGTATCGTATATTACTAATAAATCAATGTTTATTGTTTAAAGTTAATAAATATTTCAATAGATTATATTTTCTGATCGTTGCAAAACTTTAGCTAGTTTTCCCTCTTATCCCTTTGGTTATTTAATCCTAAGGATATCAATATTTTATGAGTGCCCGCTGGACTACTCGGTGTAAGATATTTTGAGTCGATATGTCTATGATTTTAGGTGAATGACGGAGGGTCAACCAAAAGACTGGTTCTTTATCGTCCTTCTACCTCTACAAGCTTCCATAATTGACGTTTGGATATGTCGTTACGCACGACTGGATTTTCATGGACACAAGATATTGGTGGATATACCTGCACTTACACATCTCGACTAATTTGTAAATTTTAATAACTTGTGATGTGATTGGCTGTGGGCCGGAAAACTGTCGACTTAATAACAACTTTTAATAGACTTTGATACATATAATTAACCATTACATCGTTTTTACATCAGTCATCAAAATTCATCATTCAAAATTACCCTCACTTGGTAAAGTAAATCCACAACGTAAAATGAAATTGAATTGAAATCCTCGTAAGTATTCTTTCGGAAACTAATATCCTCTCAGACACAGTGATTTGTAAAGCAGAATGATTTTTGCTGACAAAAAACGGTTAAAGCTTTTTGTAAGGAAAAAAGGATCGCTCACAAAGTGATTATTTTTCTGTGAAAATGAATCGGTATATATTCATATCCTGTGGCCCTTACCTTGCATGTTCTTATTGATGCATTAAAACAAAATTTGACCTTGGTTCTACTTGTAATATCTAATTTTAATTTTATCATTTTCTTATTTTAAATGAACAATATATTTCTATTATTTTTTAATTGAATATTTCCTACTAAAAATATTCTGTTTTTCTTTATTTTATTCAATAATTGCTATTTTTTGAATTGTTCATTTTCCGGTCAAATTTTCATGTTATCGTGTTATTTTTAGGTTAATTTATTGCATTTCTTGGTTCATTTTGTATATGGTTTTATTTACTTTTATGTTTTTTGATTTTATATTTAATTACATGTTCCTTATATTTGAGGGTGTTTACTTGATGTTAATAAGTCTGATTTTAAATCTGCATTGCTGTGTTTGCATATTATTTCCGATTCACTTAAACTAAAATCTTGTCTTGGCCCAATCATAATATCAATAATAATGCAGTCTATGCAGAAAATAAAATATTCTGCAAACCAAAATTGGCTGAAATATTTCTTATCCTGTTATCTAAAAATAATGATCATGTAAGCATTCAACATTATTAAAAACCTTTAAAGGTAAAAATAGAAATATTTTTAAGAAATCTATCTGACAAATATAAAAATGGATTATTGATTTTTTTAATTTTAGAATATTACTTAATTTTATATCAACATATTAATTATTGTTGTAGTATGTTTAGTGTACCAGTTTGTTAGTAATTTTTGTTGATGTTATGTATAGTAATATTACTGCAACATCTTCATAACAACTTTTATTTTAAATTGTGGTAGTACATCACGTGATTTTTCATGGTTTAACACTAGAGTACTTATATTTATATTATTCATAATGCAATAAATCAAAATATTTTATTGTAAGCTTATAAAAGCATTCATTTTTTGATTTAGTTTTTATTTAAAGAAACAAATATTATTATTAAGTATAAATAACTTATTTATAAAAAAATAATTAACATATTAATAAATGAATTTTGCTTGTGGTTTTGGCAGTTAAATTTCTAATTGATATTCCATGTTTTACCGCCTAATATTTTTTAATAATTTCAATACAATTTATTCGGCAAATGTTTAAAAATTAATCTGAGAACAAAATGTGTTACATTTCTAATGTATCAATCAAGATAATTCTGTTTTCAATATTAATAATAATTATTATTATAATTAATAATAATCATAATAATAATAGCAATAAATTATTATCAATAAAATTTGTTATCTGTTTCACCATTTATCTATTCTCAATTTTAGTTTCTTTAATCTCGAATGGAAAAATTAAAAAATAATTAATTCAAAAAGATTAGATTCTATATCAGTTTTAAATTTAATTTCAGATTAATTTATTTTAATGAAAAGTGTTAATTAGTTTATGATATGGATCAAGAGATTTATCTGAAAGTGGTTAATTTCATATTTCCTTCTAATAAATTATGAAATTTCTGTTCCCCTGTGAGCTTATTTTACAGGAAAAATGACGAGGATAACAGTAATAATAATAATAATAATAATAATAATAATAATAATAATAATAATAATAATAATAATAATAATAATAATAATAATAATAATAATAATAATAATAATAATAATAATAATAATAATAATAATAATAATAATAATTACAATCGTACGATATATTTTGACAGTTTAACTGTGATCTTCAGGCACAAAAACCAACTAATAATATAGTGAATTAATTTATATAATTTAAACAAATTATTTTTTATTTTAATTAAACATTCTAATAATTAAATATTTTAATAAATATTTAAATACTTTTAACTAATTTTTTAATAATTTTTTTATTTATATTAAAATTACATTTTTAAATAACAATGCAATATTTTATAAATTAAATTAAATTATTTTAATAATATTAAAATTTAAAATTTAAAGTTTAAACACTGAAACATCAATTTATCAATTTAACATACTCAAACTGTTTAAAAATATTCAAAACATTCGTAGTCATAGCATTTTGCACATTAATCTTTGGATCTAATCACGTTATTAACAATGCCTCACATATAACACGTTCCCAATAAGTGTTAAAACTTTTCAACAAAATTTTAAAATCAGACATTACTATTTTACTTTTACAGCCTCTATTATGCTCACTGATATTGGTCTAACCATTCGATCGACCATGTTTTAAAACTCGAGCACAGAGATAAAAGGAAGTCTGTCTAATCCAACCGGTGTTATTGATTTATTTAAAAAGTACTTTTTTAAGGTTATTGTTTTAAGTTACATGTTTGTGACACCTTTCTTTAACTACAACACATAAGGGACGTCCATTAATTATGTCACCAATGTTTAGGCAATTTTTAACCACCCCATCCTGTCGTTGTCAACAATTGTCAAACTTCCAGCGACCACACTCATATAATTATGTCAAACAATTTCTAAATCCCCTACAAACCATTAACATTTTATAGGACTGGTTTCTAAGTTTAAAATCGAATATATAGAAATTAAAAGGATAATATATATCATATGAAAGAATCTTGAATTCCTTTAACGATCGATGTAATATGTTATCAACTTTCTAAGACTGGTTGAAGAAAATCGATTGGAATCTATGCAAGTCGATCTGAGATTGATCTGTTTGAATAAATCAATCGGTAATAATCTTAACATACGAGCTTTTAATCGGTTGGCAACAATTTATATCATGGCATTTCATAATTTCTAAAAGTGTTGACTTGTTGAAAACAGACAAATAAATAATATACAGAAATATAAAAATTGTCTGAGTAAATAGTATGTTTGATTTGTAAACCAAATCAGGATTAAGGAATGCTTTGCCTTCAATTCAATGCATTTTATGAATTAAAACACGCCTAAAAATAATTATTGCATTAATTACTATCTGAGATTTTCTCCAAGTAAAACAATTAGAAAAATTATATTATCAAGCTCACAAATTTCATTTGATAAAATCATCAAGCGTTCCAATTGGATGCAATGGGCGTTTTATATTTTTATCCAATTTATTTATTGTATTTATTTTAATAAATCAGGTGGGAAAATGATAAAGAAATCTCTCAATTTGTATTCATGGAAAACGAAAATTCTATTCAGTTTATGTTTTATTATTTCTGTAATGGGAACCTTTTCAGACCCAGCCAGACCGGGAAAATACGCTTTCAATGAGAATTTACGAAACGAAATCTTCAATCTGAATGGTAAGCGGTTTTAATTTATTTTGGTATATATAGTAGGAATTGGGTCCTAGTACAGTACGGACAAGATGCTTTACACATTGATAACTTTTAACCTGTTAACTGACCACCAATGACTTTACCCATACCAGAGTGGTAGTAAACGTATTATAAATATAGCTTTTTTATGGAAAAAGAATTTTATTTTTAAAAGGTTATGAAGATTAA